>JACDOX010000304.1:625064-646920 GCA_014549065.1 Cardinalis cardinalis
GGACACGGGGGGGGCACGGGGGTGACACATGGCGACACTCGGTGCCGTTCCCCCACCCCCGCCCGGGTGTGGCTCCCCGCTTCCATTGATCTGCCTCCTCCTCCTCCCCCACCGTCGCTCCCTGCCCCGGAACTCACACCCGCTGGGGAAACTGAGGCACAGCGGGATGCACCGGGCCGCGCCGTCCCTCCCCTCCATCCCCTCCTACCCCGGCCCGGGGGCCGCGCCCCCCCCGGGTGGTCTCAAGAAAGGCCAGCAATGGTGCGGTTACAAACAGCGGGAATTTTATTTAAAAAAACAACCGTCACAACCGTTCACAGCGTTACAGGCGGGGAGGGGGGGCGGGGGCGCGTTAAACAACCGGTTTTATTTTGGGGGAGGGGGGGAAGAAAGAGTTCATCACGCTACCGTTGAACTTGGTTTTAATGTTTCTCCACAAACGGTGAAAAATACTAAAGTACAGACAAGGAGGACTCATAATGTTGTGGCCAACATTATAAATATGGAATTATAAATTTAAAACATTTTTTTTTTCTGGTTTAAAAAATAAATCTGGTAGTAAATGCGGCTCTGGGGGGGCGGCGTTAGTAGGGCCGGTCTCGGCGATCCTGGCGGTGCTCGCCCCTGTGGGCAGGGGGGACACGAGTCAGTCGTGGGGTCCAGGAGCCCTCCCTGGGTCGGGGAGGCTCCTGAACCCCTCACCCAGACACCCTGCCACCCATCCACCCACCCCATCCCACCCCCACCCATCCACCCACCCGTGTCCCCGTCAGGGTGTCCCCCTCCCCAGTGTCCCCTTCCCTCACTCCCTGTCCCGCCCTCCATCCATACTTGTCCATCTTTCCCGGCCCTCCGCGCCGTCCTCTGCCTCCTCCTCCCATCTGCTCCATGAGGGGTCCGGGGGGTCCCCCGGGGCCGCCTCCTCCTCCTCCTCCTCTCCGGCCGCCTCCTCCGTAGCCGCCTCGGTCCATGCCCCGGCCTCCTCGGAATCCGCCTCGGTCTCCGCCGCGGCCGCCTCGGAACATCCCCCCGGGCCCGCCTCGGTCCATGAGGCCCCCGCCGCGCCCGCCCCGCATCCCCCCGGGGCCGCCTCGGCCGCGGTCACCGCCTGCGGGAGGAGCAGAGCCGGCAGTGAGCCCGAGGGAGCACAGCCCGACCCCTGCTCCCCACCCCAGCACGTCCAGCTCCGGCAGGAGCWGCAGGAGAAGGGCTGGGAGCTGCTGGGTACCCGAGGGGATCCCGGGTTCATTAAGGTTTAAGCTGACACCCCCAAATCCAGGAAGCACAGGAGAAATCCCAGCCTCCGTGCCATGGCTCACAGAGGGATGAAGGCCTGGCAGCTCCTGGAGCTGGGCCAGCCATCCCCCAAGGAGCCCGAGGCCAGGCCTGGGGTGTCCTGCTGGGAAGTGGGGCTGGGAACCCCCCAGACGTACCTGGAGGAGGGAAGGGGGGCGGGAGGAACCCCTCCGGTTTGGGCGCCTTGCACTGGTTGCACTCTGTTCTCCAGGCAAAGTTCTGGTTTCCACAGCCCCTGGGTACAAATTCCAGTTAGGCCAGAGTGCGACAGCATTCCAGCTGGGCTGACATTGGGAAGCACGAGCAGGAGAGCACGTGGAGTGGGGACACAAGGGCAGGACGTGGGGCACAGCTCCCGCAGTGGGGCAGGGGGGTCTGGCTGCCCACAGGAGCCGTGGTTCACCCGCAGCCCCCAGSAGCGACCCCGTCCCTCCCTCTGTGCCAGCTGGGAGCTGCTTCCCGGGAAGGCCCAGCCAGGGATTTTGGGGAAGGCCTCGCTGCCCTGGCCAGCTGCAGSATGGCCCGGGGGTGTGGGGTACTCACGGGTTGGGGCACTGCCAGTCCCCGGCGCGGTGCTGGACGCTCCCTCCGGACGGGTTTCCCCGGGATCCCCGCGGTCCTCTCGAGGAGAAGCCACCCCTGTCTCCACCTCTGCCCCCCATCCTGCCCATGGGGCCGCTGGGCCCACTGGGACCCCCTGGGCCACCGGGGCCCCCTGGACCTGCGGAAGGAGCCCTGTTAGTGCTGGGAGCCACGGGAAGCGCGGGCAGGGCTCGGGGGGGCTGCACGGTACCTCCACGGAGGGGTGGGGGCATCCCCCGCTGCTCYCGCGGGGGCATCCCGCCCCTCAGGCTGTTCATCGGGCCCTTCTTCCGGGCCAGGGTCACCTTCAGCTTGCTGCCCTGGAAATCCTTCCCTGGGAGGGACACAATGGCAGCARCACCGATGAATCCCGGTTCACACACCGGCACCCAGGTGCTCCCCACACTTGGGGGAGTTTCTGGAATTCCACCCCAAAACGCCTCCCAGCACTCACCATCGAACCATTCCACGGCAGTTTTGGCAGTGGACGGGTCATCGTAGGACACAGTGGCATCGCCCTTGGGCTTGCCCGTTTCCTTGTCGATGTACAGGTTTATCATGGGCTGCCCCGTCCTCTTGTTCATCTAAGGGACAGTGCAATGTCACYCCAGTCCTGTCTCCCCACAGCCCAGCTGGGATTTACTGTTCTGCTTTACAGCAGAAGCTCAATCCAGGGACTCCAGGAGAGAAGAAAGGGACCCCAGGCCTACCATGGATGACAGCAACTGCCCAGACACCCCAAAAATGAAGGGACACGCCCCAAACATCACTGCCAGGCCTCTYCCAGAGCCTGGACATGAGGGGCCAGAAGGATGCGAGCCATGGGCAGGGAGGAGGAGGAGGAAGAAGAAGAGGAGGTGGGTGACTCTTTTCCCTCTGCCAGCAGGGGGTCACTGGTGTCCCCTCACCTTGACAACACCACACTGTTTGAAGAAATCTGCCAGATCCTCCAGGGTCACATTATCATTGAGTCCCTGCACATAGACTGCAGTGCTGTCCGAGTCCTCCTCCGGGTCCATAGGGGGGCCTAGGAGACAATTCCCGGGGTCAGAGGAAGGGCAGGGATACCTCAGGGCCGAGTTCTTTCCATCCTCTCATGCCCTCCACGGCTGCAGCTTTGCTCTCTGGGAGTGACAGGAAACCCCTGGCCCAGGGGAGGGGACTGTCCCCACCTCACCTCCCGAGCGCCACGGCCAGACAGAGCCCACACCCACCCACGTGGGAAGAACCCCCAGGTTATTTCAGGACACATCCCAGAGGAGAGATGAGGAAGACCTTGGTGCCCCCTGGGCTCCCACACAAGGACATCCACCCCCCTTTTCCGATGCTGGAAGGCTGACGCAGAACTTCCAGACACGCCTGTGTGACAGGAAGGGACAAGCCACGGATGAGGCTTGGGGGTGCTGCAGGCTCCCTGGAAGAGCTCCAGAGCAGCCCCCAACCCCCTGAACTCCGGCAGAGAAGGGGGAGCAGCTCCCAACCACGGCTGGTGGTTTTCCAGCTGTTTGGGAATGAAGAGATGATGGGAACAGCCAGAAAGGCTGGAAGTGGTGGTGGGGTGACGCCGCGGTGGCCGCAGCCCTCGGAACGAGGACACGAAAGTCGGTTCCACAGCCTCAGGAGGGAGTTAGGTGGGAATTACCTAAATCCAGGTCGGGTCCTTCCTCCATGTGTCCTGCCAGGCGGGAGAGAAGCACAGGGAAGGGTGTTAGTGGGGGCCCTGCGGGCTGGAGAACCRACACATACATCACTAGCTACGACCTGCGCCGCACAAGCAGCAGCACTGCACCTTACTGGGCCATCAGGTGGCTCTTTTAGCACTTCTTCCAACCAAAAACCACTATTACACTGGTTTTAAGCATTTTTTCCAACCAATAACCACTATTACACTGATTTTTTTAGCAGCTTTCAAACCGTTAACCACTATTACACTGATTTCTTTTTTTTTTTAGCAGGTTTCAAACCGTTAACCACTATTAACGCTGATTTTTTAAAAGGTTTTACCAAGCCAATCAGTTTTTAAGTTCATTAATAAAAGTTACTTAATATATCTATATATATTAAAAAAAAAAAAAGATTTATTACATCCAAACCATTTCTTTTCCCCAAAATTACAGGAGTGGTTGCTCAACTCTTCCACTGTGTCCGCATACCCCTGGGCATCGCCGGCAGTACCCATTACAGTCTGGTTGCATATTGTCATTTTTAAACCACTTAAACGAATAAAAAATTACACTTCGTGCTAAAAAAAAAAACTGACTGCATTTTTTTTTTTTTTTAACACTATCCATTGTAATGCTCAAAAACTTACCACCAGGCTTATTGAAGCCACCTCGCTCTCCAGCGCTGCTGGGGGGATAAACGAAGAAATGAAGGCCTTTCCCTTTACAAAGCCAGCACCGCTCTGAGCCTCTGCGGCTCACAGGGGAGAAGGGCACTGGCTAAACATCTCCAAACATCTCTCTGTCTCTCTCTCATCTCGGCACTAGGCCTTTCTTCAGGGCAGCTCGCTCAAATTTTCTTTACATATAAAGCAACCTTGGTGTGGTTTGAGGCACCGCTTTGCTGTCGGTGCCCTGGCGTTATTACTCGGGTATCATCAGTGCAATACTTGGCTGAGAAATGGGGRTTGTTTGTAATCAAAGTCGGGTTGTTTTTGTTGTTGTTGTTGAAGAGCAATTTGGGGGTGTTTCAGTGGTCAACTCCCTCCCCTCGGTGTGTCCACCAAGGTGCACCCTCAGCCTGTGGCAGCACGGGCCCGCGGGTCCCTGACATTTAACAGTGTAAAAGGAGACAAACCACACGCGAGACCTACAACACAGTTCAGCTGACATCGCCCCTAAAACCCTCAAAATAAAGCCATACATTCAGGTCACTACTGAATTTAACAACTCTCTGGAGGGAGAACTTACAGAGTACAGCGGGGGCTCCAAGGCCTGGGGTGCAGCTTTGTGGACACACTCACTTTTGGGCAGGTGCCAATGCAAACAGGGCCGCAGCTTTCACCAAAAGCTTTGGCTGAAGCATTCACAGCTAAAACTGCTTTGGAGCGTGGTGGTGAAGTAGGAAAATGCCACCTTGAGAAAGGATTTGGGCTGCTTCTTGCTCTTTTTTTGGGTGAGCCAGCAAGCTGTTTGGAAGGAGCCGAGCGGAGGAGGGAGAGCACCGTGAATTTTTCTAGCAAGTATTGCACCTCTAATACTGGGAAAAAAAAAGTCAATACAGAATTTCGAGCTGTTGCATGCAGCTTTGCCTCCTCTCRTTAAAGTACACACCATTTACGTAATGTCTCTCTTTTTAAACATAAGATTTTTACACTTTTTTTTTTTTCTTTAACGTTACACAATTCTAAAGTAGTAGTATACCCTCCTCTGGTTTTATTACCAAACAACAAGTATGCAGTTACCAAAGTTACAGAAGGATTCCGTTTATACAATCAATACATTGGGTTAAAAATATTCTATGTATATTTTTCCTCTCCATATGGACACCGTGTCTAGTCCCACTTTTCATTATGCTGCCGGCTGAGTACTGAGTACGGGTACTTTTTAAGTATTGAGGTGTTTACAAGGCTCTCACTTTGTAACCTGTAGCATATAAATGCGACAAAGCATGTTAAAAAGTTTTCCATTTTCATAAAAATATCAAATCATCGAGGCAATGAAAAAGGGCATGTTAATAACATCGAGCTCCTTACCTGCTGGAGACACTGAAATCCATCACCACAGCATGCTAAGGTGGGCCGAGTTCCCCTACCTGCCCTGGGTGTCCCCTGAAGCCACCTGTTCTATGGACATCACAAACTCTACGTCCATAAGGCTGGGGCAGGGGGGGACCCTTTGTAAGGGTCTGGCCAGGTGGGAAATCGCTCGGGAGGCAAATTTGAGCTGGGATTAAGGTGTGAGATCAGAGACAGGTGACAAATCTTTGGCAATGAGAAGCTCGGAAGGGGCTAGAAATTTGAAGATGTGATGATAGACATTTCAGGTGTCTACATCTACTTTTCATYGTTAAGAGATCAATACAGCACGGCTGAAATCTTTATGCAGATCCCTGGAACTCTGTTCCACCCGTGCCAATTCCAAGCTGGATGTGTTMCCACACAAACCAGCCCTTTCCATTCTTTCTTGGATTTCTCTGATAAAGATTTCAGGCCACGTCAATGGGCTGCAACAGAGCTATGCAGAATGGGGCCAACCCACTGCCGAACTGGGGCTGTGCCACGCGGGAAGAAGAGGCCTCTGGAGGGCAGCTGCCATCACAGCCCCCSTGCCAGCACCAGGGTGGGCACAGCGTGTCCTGTGCCACACCTGGGGACACTCTGCATAGCTCTGAGCAACGGGGTGAGGGGATGGAACACACACAAAGCTGTGAATTCTCTCTCCGAGGAGCCTTTGGGATTGGTTCTCCTCCCTCGCCTCCATCAGAATGACCTCCACGGATGGGGACGCATCTGAAGGCACAGGTGGCACCAAACCAGGTTGTGCCATCAGGTGAAATGGCCAAACWGATTCAGAGCACCTGAATGCTCCGAGGGGGAGCAGGCCTGGGAGCCAAAGCACTTCCTTCTCTCCGTCCTCGGGCTCCTTCTCCACGTGGCACTCCGAGCTCGCAGGCTCCGCGGGAGGAGGCTGACACAAGGCTCCTGCCCTGCCAAAATCCCCGCTCCTGAGGCCCAGGGAGCACCCCCTGGAGCTGCGGCGAGGTTTGTGTGTGTTCCACCCAGAGTTACTGTTAAACCCCCCAGAGGATTCCACCTCTGGGCGACCGTGAAGGGAGCTGAAAGTGCCAGGGCCAGCATCACCCCCAATTTCCCCCTCCCTGGGGGCCCAACCAGCTGCAGGACAAACCAACCATCCTGCTCCTATTTCCCTTAGGATAATGTTTCCATGGATGACAAGCAATGCTGCTACACACACACACACATGTCCTCCATGGAAACACAGCTGGGAACGTCAACCTTTCAGTCCCTTCTTTTTGAGTTTCAAATCCTATRGGTAAACCAGAATTAGAGAAAAGGAGAAAAGCTTTGCTCTTACCCCATTCCACCGCGTCCTCCTCCCCGCCCACCTCTGCTCATGCCTCCTCCTCGCTCATATCCCCCTCGTCCCCTGCCCCGGCTCTCGGGGCCGCTCAGGTTCCGGCTCTCCCCGGGGCCGGAGAAGCCTCCGGATTCCTGCCCGTACATGTTCATGCTGCTGGGATGGTCCTGGCGGAACGAGCCTGGGGAAGGGGGCAAACAGGTCAGCGAGAGGCAGCCCCTTCACCTGCCCTCAGCTCCAGCCACATTGGAGCTGCTCAGTTTGGGAAAATCCCTCTGAGGGTGTTGATTTCAGCTGTTCCCCCAGCCAAAGCCACCACTGCGCCGTGTCCCCAAGTGCCACATCCACAGGGCTGTTAAATCCCTCCAGGGATGGGATCCACCACTGCCCAGGGCCTGACCAACATGCAGAAATGTTCCCAATATCCAYCCTGGCCCAGCCTGAGGCTGTTCCCTCTCATCCTGTCCCTGTTCCCTGGGAGCACAGCCCAACCCTCCCACTCCTRCCCCCTTCTGCTCTGAGCAGAGCCACAAGGCCCTTCTTGAGCCTCCTTTTCTCCAGGMTGAGCCCCYTCAACTCCCCACAAACATTTTGTGCCTCTGTGTTCCCTTTCCCCTGAGATGAGGAACCTTCCCTTTCCCCATCCCAACCCACCACTGCCTCCAGAAATGGCACCACCTCTTGCTGCCATTTTTCACCAAGAAAAGGCAAACCCCAGCTCCAACCCAGCTGAGTTTTAGATCCAAACTAAGGCCAGGGCTCCTTCCCAGGGCTCCCACTCACTCTGCTGGCCGTAGCTGCTGCTCTGCTGGCTGTACTGGCTGGGG
This sequence comes from Cardinalis cardinalis, assembly GCA_014549065.1. Taxonomy (NCBI): domain Eukaryota; kingdom Metazoa; phylum Chordata; class Aves; order Passeriformes; family Cardinalidae; genus Cardinalis; species Cardinalis cardinalis. Next base: position 632,812 of record JACDOX010000304.1, read on the forward strand.
GCCTGGCTGTAGGATCCAGTGGGAGGTGGGTAACTGGTGGGAGGTGGCTGCTGGCCATAGCTGCTCTGCTGGCCATAGCTGGTCTGCTGGCCATAGGAGCTCTGCTGCCCGTAGCTGCTCTGCTGGGAGTAAGTGCTCTGATCGTAACTGCTTGGCTGTGTGGAGGAATAGCTGGAARAGAAAAACGTTGGGAAAGGTGGGATGGTGAGGCAATTCCCTGGCAGCGCGCATGGAATGGCTCATGCTGGAAGAAAATGTAATTAGAGGCTGTATTTAGTGCTGTAAATCACTTTAAAAGCTGAAGTCATCCCATGGAGGCCAGTCTCGAGGGCTGTGAAAACAAAAACCATGTGGCCAATCCCAGTTTATTCACATCTCTAGGAAAAGGAACAAGYGCCAGGGCAAAACTCAGTGGTAATGGAGGTAACAGGCCCTGGATAAAAGAAGCTCCTCTCATGCAGTTGGGGCTTTGACAATTTCAAAGTGTACRTTTTAGAAATCACATTAAAGACACCTGAAGGGAGAAGGGAGCTCCTGGGCTAAGCTGTATGTGGAAGGAGACAGCAAAAGGTCACTCTAGGAAAGCTCTCAAAATTCTCAAGTATTAAAATTTTTAAAGAAACGCAGAAAATGTCTTAAACCCATTTGTCATCATTCTCCTTCTCAGATGTGCACACATAGAGACACTTCTACACTCAGCCACAGCCTCCCCATCCCCACCACAACAACTACAAGAAGTACAGCTCCTCCTCCCAGGCCACCAAAGCTCCTTTTCCATCAATTCCCCCAGAAAGGCCCCTGAGCTGAGCACTGCCATTACCTGGTTGGAGGGTAGGAGGGTGGAGCAGTGACAGGCTGCATGGGGTAGCTGGCAGGCACCTGGGGGTAGCTGTAGTTGCTCTGCCCGTAGCCCAGGCTGGGCTGGCTGTAGCCTGTCGTGCTGGACTGAGGCTGGCTGGTCTCTGCTGGTTTGCTGCCATCCTGGGGTCTGGGGAGAAACAYGGAACAACATTGGTGCCCAGCCCCACAGCTGGCAGCAGCAAAGGGCTCAGATCCCCCAGGACTGAGCGCTGGGAGCTCTTTCTTGGGGTAGCATTAAAGCTGGCCTTGATTGGTGACAGCCAATAAATAGGTAATAAACACAATTGCAGCACTCACTGCCTGGGTATTTGCACACTCCAGGAAAGGCCCAGGCAGTGCCCTGGACAGAGAGCAGGGAACACCACAGCTCCTGTTCATCCCAAAGCCACGGGGCTCAGACTTGGGCTGTGGGGCTGAGTGGAGGATGTGGAATGCCAGCAAGGGGGGCTGCTCCTGCAGAGCCCTGGGGAAGCAGSAGCTGAAGCAGGCAGTGAAATGCCCCATTGTTTGGTTCAGAATCCAGCTCAGGCAGATATTGCCTCATACACGTTATCCCCAATGATCCCACAGAGGAGAAAGGATGCTGGGCTTGGACTGGGTGACCTTTAAAGGTCCCCTCCAACCCAAACCACTCACAATTGTGTGTTTAGAATTAACTCTCAAGGCCTGAAATTTGAGAACTCTCTGCATGTGACTCACACATCCCCTTCTGTTTGCCCYAAAGTTTAAAAGCCACGTGAATGTGGCACTTGGGGAGAGGGTTGGTGGTGGCCCCCATGATCTCAGAGGGCTTTTCTAACTCCAACGATTCTGAGTCTTTARTTTCTATTTTGTTTCTCAGAGTGGAGCTGCTTTTGCTGCAGAAGCTGGGAAAAATTATACAGTGTCAGGAYTGATCCAGCAAATTTACATTCCTTTAGTGTGTGTAACCAAGTGTAACCTGTCAGAGCTGTGCCAGGCTCTGCCTTTCCTTCCCACAGTGCTTGCTACAGACACCAGGTAAGGGAATAAATCAGCTTTTACTCACTCCCAAACAAGTTTCCATTATGTATTCTAAACTTTCCATATCCTCTGAGCAAACAATTGGACTCAACAGCTGACAGGCCGTGCCCAGAGGGGTGAGACTTGMAGAGGAAATGTTTTGCAGCCTGTGCATCCACCCAGCATCCTGCCTGACCCCGGGACTCAGAGCAGGCAGGACTCAGCCTCTGCTGCAGCCTGAGAGGCCAGAGCCTGGGGTGGCTGCCTGGGGGTGATGGGGGAGAAACGGGAGGAGGAGGAGGAAGAAGAGAAGGAGGAGAAGGAGGAAGAGAAGGGCAATGAGAAGGAAGAGAAGGAAGAAGAGAAGGAGTGACTAGAGATGGGGAAGGAGGAGAAGGAGAAACAAGAGGAGGAGACGACAGAGGAAGAAGAGAAGGAGGAGGAAGAGGAGTAATGGGAGATGGAGAAGGAAGAGAAGGAGGAGGAATAGGAGGAACAAGAGGAGGAGAAGAAGAAAGAAGAGGAGGAGGAGGAAGACAAAAAGGAGGAGGAGGAGSAAGAGAAGGATGAGGAGGGGGTGGAGGAGAAGGATGAGGAGAAAAAGGGGGGAACAACAAGAGAAGGAAAAGGAGGAGGAACAAGAGGAAGAGAAGGAGGAAGAAAAGGATGAGGAGGGGTGGAGGAGAAGGATGAGGAGAAGGAGGAGGAAGAAGAACAGAAGGAAAAGGAARAAAAAGAAGAGCTGGAGGAGGAGAAGGAAGAAGAAGGAAGAGGAGGAAGAGGAGGATGATGAGGATGGTGACAAGGAGGAGGAGGATGATGATGAGGAGGAAGATGAGGAAGGGGTGGAGAAGAAGGATGATGAGAAGAAGAAGGAAGAAGAGAAGGAAAAGGAGGAGGAAGAAAAGACAGAGGAGAAGGAGGAAGAGACAGAGGAGGAGAARAAGGAAAAGGAGGAAGAAGGAGCAGGAGGAAGATGATGAGGATGGTGACAATGAGGAAGGGGTGGAGAAGGATGATAAGAACAAGGAAGAGAGAAGGAAAAGGAGGAGGAAGAAAAGACAGAGGAGAARGAGGAGAGAGAGGAAAGAAGAAGGAAAAGAAGGAGCAGGACAATGATGAGGACGGTGATGATAAGGACGGTGCTGATGAGGAGAAGGAAGATGAGGAAGGGATGGAGAAGGATGAAGAGAAGGGGGAGGAAGAAGAGAAGGAAAAGGAGGAGGAAAAGATGGAGAAAGAGACAGAGAAAGAGTAGAATGAAAAGAAGGAGAAGGAGGAAGAAGGAGCAGAAGGATGATGAGGATGGTGCCGATGAGGAGAAGGAAGATGAGGAAGGGGTGGAGAAGGATGATGAGAAGGGGGAGGAAGAAAAGGCAGAGGAGGAGGAGGAAGAGACAGAGAAAAAGAAGGAAAAGGAGAAGGAGGAAGAGGAGGGAGATGAGGACGGTGCAGATGAGGAGGGGGAGGGAGATGAGGGCGGTGCCACGAGGAGGAGGAGGGAGAGGAAGACGAGGACGGCCCCATGAGGAGGGGGAGGAAGATGAGGGCGGTGCCATGACGAGGAGGAGGGGGAGGAAGATGAGGGCGGCGCCATGAGGAGCGGGAGGAGGAGGAGGGCGGTACCTGGTGGGGGCGGCCGGGGCCGGCTGCTGCCCGTAGGCGGGGTAGGCGGGCTGGGTGCCGTAGGCGGCCGGGGCTGCGTACGAGCTCTGGCTGCTGGTGACCGTGGCCGTGTTGGTGTCGTAGGCGGCGCTGCCGTAGCCCTGCACGGGCTGGCTGTAGGCAGGGGGGGCAGTCGGGGCGCTGTAACCTGCAACACAGCACGGCTCAGCCCCACGGCTCGGCCAGGAACCGCGCAATTCCAGCATGGCCCGGCCTGCAGGGCACCTTAAGGCTCATCTCCCTCCATCCCCCTCCCATGGGACACCTTCCACCAGACCAGGCTGCTCCAAGCCCCGTCCAACCTGGCTTTGGACACTTCCAGGGGCAGCCAGAGCTTCTCTGTGTCCCCTCCTCAGCTCCCCAGTATCCCATCCAACCCTAAGCCATTCCCCCTTATCCTGTCCCCCCAGACCCTTGTCCCAAGTCCCTCTCCAGCAATCCCACATATCTCAAGGACTTTTCCCAAATATCTCAGACTCTGGTCCTTGTGGTGCTCCTGGGACTCATCACAGACCCACCACAAAACCACCTCAGACAACCCAAAAATCATCAATGACCCCACCCTGCCCCTCTGCTTTCCTCACAGAACTCYCTCTCCCACCTTGGGAAGCCTCAGCCTCCAGATGAGTGTCTGAATGTTTAAAACTATTAAGACAATGTTTAATTCATGTATATTCATGTTTATTTAATGTATGTTTGGGCTGAATATTCAGGAGTTTTAGGAAGCAGATTTCCCTCCCAGTGATTCCTTGGGTGCCGTGTCCTGCACATTCCTGGGAGAGACATTTAAACACTTTGTAGYTGGAATTAAACACTTCCCAAAGCAAGGGAATTCCAGGACAGACAGACACTGGGATATCATAGCATCCCAAAATCCCAACCCCAGGAGCTTTCTGGAAGCCAYCCCTGGACCAGCACTCAGGACTGTTTACAGCAAGCAGAGCTCAGGCAGGGCAAGCTGAGACATGGAGCATCTCCTCAACAAAGGCAGGCTAACAAACCCCCCTGAGGTCCAAAATAAAATAAATCCAACTGATTTAGCAAGTACAGTCCCATCCTTTTAGCTCTTCTGAAAAATAAAGGCACAAAACCTGGCCTGGGAAGTCTTTCAGAGGCATTTCTGAAGGCTTATTTTAAATCAGTAAAGCTGGAAACAAAAGAAAAGCACTTTCCATTTGCTTTCACACGAGAAAAAGGTCAAAAGAGACACATCAGGCAGCTCCTGATGTTTTATGAACCTTCTCTTTTCTCAGAATCTCAGTTCAGGTTAGAGAAAAAGCTGAGAGCTCAGAGAGTTCCTTTTCAACAGTTTTACAATATCCAAGATCCCCAAACAGCTCCTGTATAATTTAGTGGCATTTGCCTTGTCTCAAAGGTGAACTGGCATTAACACACTGRGTTTGTGCTCCTAACAACCTTTCCAGCAGGTTTTCAAATTAAGAATATGAGACTTAGATGGAAAAACAGCAATAAAAATGTTGTTAAACATTAAAAAAGAGCAGCCAAATGCTCTCATGGCTGGGATCAGTGAAGGCARCAGCTTCTCCCATCACTTTTGATTTTTTAATAAACATGGGAGGCTTGTGACACATTTCCTTTAGGCAAACTGGGCTGCAGCATTTTATTCCAAGTGCCTCATTTGCAAAGCAAACAGCYCTTGCAGCAGCAGAACACGCTGTGCCCTCCCAGAGCACCATGGCACTGCCACAGCTCCACTGCTGCCCCCACACCAGGGCAGCAGCAAAGAGGAGCACCAGGAGGGCAGGAGGTTTGCACAGCAAATTCCTTAAAAACACCCCCAAAGTTCAGCTTTTGGGTGACCCTCAGGAGCCTGGTGAAGACCCAAGGCCAGCCTGGACCTTCCTCTTCCTACCCCTGGCCCCCAACCCCATCCCAGGGCATTCTCAAGCTGGGAATGTAAACTGGACTCCCACTGGGAAATCAGTTTTTAAGGTTATTATTCCTGCCTGCTGTTCTCTGAAAAGTGTTGCTGAGAAGGGTGAAGGGGATGATGCCCAATGGGAGGATTTTTAAAGCCTTGGACAAATTTGAGCAGCCCAAAGATTTAAATGTGAGGCTAGACAGCAATTCCACAGGGAGCACCAATCCTAGGAGTTAAAATAAACCCTTATTTTAACTGGCCAAAGCCTGACCACACACTAAAAAAGGCTAAGTACAGCCTGCAGCCCCTGTGCTGCAGCCAGAGCCCTGCCCTGGGCTGCTCCCCCTGGATTTGGAGCTCCAGGGTGCTCCTCCCACAGCTGGGCCCCTTTTCCCAGTGCTCTTACTGGGAGCAAAAAGCTTTGCTGGCTCTGCACAGGCAGCAGGATAAAAGGGAAAAAAAAAAAAAAAAGCTGAATTTTAAAGCTTCAGCTCTAGATGGAGCATTTCCCTCGTGGAACAGTGTGCTCAGCAGGAAGGGTTTGTCCCAAAGGAAAGGCAGTGATTTCCCATCCCACTGGTCTGAATCACAAACCAAGCCCAGTTTAGACACTCTGGGAACCCTCAAGGGCTGCTGTTTTGAGGGTGGCATTCCTATCACATCACCTCTCTCTCCTCCCCTCCCAGCTAGGAAGACAAAAGTTGACACAGCAGAAAAGCTGGTGAAAGAAAAATGTAACAGAAGGAATAATAACCTGCTTGAAGTGCCTAAATTCCTCTCAAAGAAACCCCTTAGTGAAGRCCAGGAACTCCCCAGTGGTGGAAAAGCTTGCAGGATTTGACCCACAGAGAATATCAACTGGAAAAGGCTGGATTCAGAGAGATTTCTTCTTTCCAGAGGGATTCCTTTTTTCCAGAGGGATTTCCTTAGGAGGAGAGCTGCCTCCTGCTTGTGTCTATCCCAGCAGTGAGGGCTGGAGAAGGGGTGCAGAGCTGACTCTCTCTCCAGCCTGYTCTGGGATATTTTGGGGTTGTTAGGGCAGCTGTGTGCTCATTAATTCCAAATCCTTTAGAAATTTCAATATCCATACCCCAAATTKCCCAGGTAAAGGGAAGCAGGGGCTGGCTGGCTTTAGAGAGCAATTCCCACTTCCAAGAGATCCACACCTGGACACCAAAATGCTCTTTATTTATTGACTCCTGGAACTCCTGCCAACACCCTGCACYGATTAATGAGCCACAGGTCTGAGGGTGCCCAGTGATCCCTAACCTGAGGGAGCTGCTCCCAAATCCTTTTTTCTCTGGAACAAAGTGACTGGGTGGCTCCAAGACCCCTTTTCCTACAGCCCCAGGGAGGGAAGGAGGGTGGTAACTGGGTGGTGATGAAAAAATCCATCCCTGCCATTCCCACCCATCCTGAGAGGCTGCATCCACACACACCTTGGACTTCCTTGACCTCACCAACACCTCACCTAAACCCCAGCCTGTTCAGGCAACAAAAACAAAAACCTGCTTTAAGGAACTGCAGTACAAAAAGGTGATTCACAGGAGAACAGGACTGGGATCCAACTCTAAGAACTGCACGTGTCTCAGGGCATGACAATGTCTGCCCCAGGGGTTTATTGAGCATGAAAGGCAGCGAGGGAGGGAAAGAGAGGCTGCAGTCTCCTTTCCACAGCTCTGGCTCCTCAAGGAGAGGCAGGTGGAAGGATAAATCCAGCCTGGCTCCATGCCCAGAGCTGCCACAGCCCTGCTCTGTGGGCTGATAGGATCTTTTGCTTGACCACTTTCTAAGCTGGTGGTTTTTTCATAGATGAAAAGAAAATGAAGCTTTTATTTTTTTGCCTACCAAGAAAACAAAAAAGTGCAGCTGTGCAAAAAAAAAAGCCTGATTTTATTATTATTATTATTCTTTCAGCAAATCTCCTCTTAAGGGAGAAGGAAAAACATCAACAGAGCAGTTTCCTGTGACCCCTGTGGGACTGGAGTCCRCAGGAGTCACAGGGATGTAAATATTTCTAAGAAAGGAATTTTGGAAGCTCACAAATCCTTTTTTGCTGCCAACTTTTCTCTAGGTAGTCTTAAATGAAAGGAAAAAGCCCTGCAGATAACCCCCAGTGCCACTGGCTAATGGATTTGGATCTCAGGAGCAGGAATTTTCCTGATCCATGTAAAGATGGTAAATATTTTCATTTTGGTTAATATTTTCTCTCCAGCTCCTCCCTGTGAAGAATTCCTCAATGGCCTCTACAGCCAGATATCCCAGTGTCTGTCTGTCCTGGAATTCCCTTGCTTTGGGAAGTGTTTAATTCCAACTACAAAGTGTTTAAATGTCTCTCCCAGGAATGTGCAGGACACAGCACCCAAGGAATCACTGGGAGGGAAATCTGCTTCCTAAAACTCCTGAATATTCAGCCCAAACATACATTAAATAAACATGAATATACATGAATTAAACATTGTCTTAATAGTTTTRAACATTCAGACACTCATCTGGAGGAAATTCCAGCTCCAAGAACACGTTGGGAGAGTTTATGGAGCATTAAGGAATAAGTATGTGCTCTGGAAATCCAGAACCACCATGGGGCATGCAAAGGTGGAGGGCAGGATGCTGTGTATCCTTCAGGAAATGGGGTTGGAGTCACCTAAAATGTCTTAGTGGTCAGGATTTTATCCATGGAGATGGCACCTGGGAGGGTTTGGAGATGGCAAAGAGCACTGCAGCCTTGCCTGGGTGAGCTCTGACACTCCAGGGTTTGGCACTAAAACCAAGTGACACCTCCAGGGTTCCACCAAAGGGGACCTCAGGTTCTGACAGCATGAGACAGAATGTTCCATGCAAGAGCGAGCAGGACAGTTCAACCTGGGCTGGCTCCTTCCACTGTGGGAAGCACAAGATGAGGAGGAGAAGGCACAGGATCAGAACAGGCACATGTCACTGCCAGTGACAGGACTGGCAGGGAAGGGAAGGGCAGGGCTGAGGAGCAGCCAGGGACACTGTTCCCTTTGCTCTGAGCACAGCACGTCCTGCTTGGTCCCACAGCACCCAAACCCTGCCCTRAAAACTCAACAGTGCATTCACTCCTGTTTATGCATGGCTGCCACAGCCCTGGGAGTGCCCAAGGCCAGGCTGGACGGGGCTTGGAGCAGCCTGGGATAGTGGAAGGTGTCTCTGCCATGGCAGGGGTGGCACCAGATGAGCCAAAGCCATTCCATGAAGGACCTGGAGCTGCTGCAGCCAGTCCAGAGGAGGCCATGGAGGGCTGGAGCCAGGCTRGGAGAGCTGGGGGTGCTCACCTGGAGAGGAGAAGGCTCCAGGGAGAGCTCAGAGCCCCTTGCAGGGCCTAAAGGGCTCCAGGAGAGCTGGAGAGGGACTGGGGACAAGGATGGAGGGACAGGACACAGGGAATGGCTCCCACTGCCAGAGGGCAGGGMTGGATGGGATCTTGGGAATTAAGAATTGTTCCCTGGCAGGAAATGGCCTCTCCCTGCCAGAGAGCAGGGCTGGATGGGATATTGGGCAGGAACGGTTCCCTGGGAGGGAATGGCTTCCCCCTGCCAGAGAGCAGGGATGGAGGGGATGTTGGGCAGGGCTGGATGGGATACTGGGCAGGGCTGGATGGGATACTGGGCAGGGCTGGATGGGATACTGGGCAGGATTGTTCCCTGGCAGGGCAGTCACTCGGGTTACCCACAGCCGCGGCTGCCACATCCCTGGCAGTGTCTGACTTTGCCCAGGGTTTGCAGTGACCTGTGGAAGCCGTCCCTGCCCATGGCCTAGGGGACATTAAGGCCTGTCCCAGGCCCAGCAGAGCTGCAGGCTGAGCCCAGCCYGGCCCAGCAGGGCTCTCACCTGTGGGGGGCTGCCCGTAGGAGGTGGCGTAGGCCGTCTGTCCGTACGTGGCCGTGGTCTGCGGCTGTGTGTAGCTGACGTCGCTGGGCTGCCCGTAGGTCCCGTAGCTCTGCTGCCCGTAGGTCTGCTCCAAAAGGACACAGATTCAATCCATGAGCACAGGGGACCCCCAGGGATTGCAGCTGCTGAGCACTCCCAAAGCCAAGGCTGCTGTGAAAGTTTAGGCGCTGCGGGAAATTCCGGGTCAGCTCTGCAAGGAGGTTATGGAGTGGTTTTTCCCTGCCAAGACTGAAGGGACAGGCTCTTGACATTGGCACCACACACCTCAGCTCTGTGGAAAGCAAACAGGAAAGCTCCCAGCTGCTCACAGCTACCACCAGCACCCACAGGCACCATCCCAGGCTTAACCTGGAACACGGGAATGGGAGCGCTCCCAGGGCGGAACTGCACCAAGGAAAAGTCACTTCAGTGTCCAACTGCTTTGGTGCTGCCTAAAAGAAACCTGAGGAAGGTTTCAGTTAAATTATTGGGAGTATTTTCCATGCCCATCAACCATTCACTTGAAAAATGGGAGCTGGTGCAGGCATGGAAGGATGGGATCCATGGAACACCCAAAGCATCCCAGTGTGCTGCTCCCATTCCGGTGCCTGTGTTCAGTGAGGGATCAGCTCTCACCTCACCCATTCCCTGATTTTGTTTCCAAATCCAGCTTGAAAATCACTGAGGAAAGGAGAGGAGCAGCTGTGCCCAGCAGTGCCACCAGCTGCCCAAGCCATGCCCTACCAGCTCATGCTGCAGGCACCAGCAAGCTTCCAACAGCTCCTGGCTTAGGATAAAACTCTGGATACAGCTCGAGGAGTGACATGGAGACAGCTTTAACCTCCAGATTCTGAAAGAATTCAGATTTCTCTGGACTTTTTTTTGGGATATTCAGCCTTCCTGAAGTCAGGGCACAGGTCTGAACTAGGAGCAGGAAAGCTTTGAGCACGGGAACACATCCCAAGCCCTGGAAGTTCCCTCCACCAAGAGGCAGGGAACGCTGCAAACTTCCCATGGACACCTGCCTACAGCTGAGATTAGCTGGTTAGGGGTTTAATTAGCTGGTTAGGTGTTCAATTAGCTGGTTAGGTGTTTAATTAGCTGGTTTTAGTTGCTGAGGCCTCCTGATCCTACCCTTACCCTGCTCCCACCTTTCACCTCACCTACAACTGGGAGCAGCTCTTCCAGTTGTGGTCTCCTAAGACTTTTATTTTAAATAAGTCACCATCACCTTCCTCTCAGCCCACACTGAGCCTGCCTTCCTCCTCTTGGGAAGGAAAATTAAGCCTACAGCACTTTGTGAGGATGAGAATTTACCTTTGGAAACATACTTGGAGTTTGCAGACAAATGTGGTTGTAGTAACTTGGATTCTAAAGGTTAAAAATAAGCATTAAGTTAATCTCTTAAAGACCATCATTATTTTGCAGTCCAGCCAACTGAGAGTATGAACAGTAATAGCAATAAAAACTCCAGGAAAAAGCAGATTCCCTCCTCCTCTTTTGTCCAATTCTGCCATTTCCCAACAGGCAATTCCCCCCCTTTTTCCCCAGTTTTTTTCTCTTTTACAACACCCACTACTGACGTGGTGGTGTCAAACACACACCAAGAATTTGGCTTTTCTGGGATCAGGATTGAATAAATGAACCAAAAAATAGGGGGATTGTTGAGGTTATTTCCACTTTTAAAAAGCACTTTGGGCTGGGGGAGAAGCTCCAAGACAACTTTTAACCACGGACTTTGATGCTGCTGCTTGGAATTTCCCAGTTTTCCTGGAAAACAGGTGACTGAGCAGGAATTCCACCCCCTCCCCGTGTTTTACCTGGGTGGTCTGTGCATATCCTTGGGCTGGCTGAGGTGCATAGGCGCTGTAGCTGTGGAATGAATGTAAAGACATTTATAATCTTGCCCCAAATCTGCATCACCAGTCAAACTTTCATGCAGCCCAACGGTTTCTTGCTGAAATTCTATGGGAATACAAAGCTCCAGGAAAACCCTCAGGATTCCCAAACATACCTGAGTTAAGCCCAAACCATAATTATGATTTGTTTTTATTACATCTTTTTAAAACAGGGAGGATAAGCTACTTACCCCTGCTGAGCTGCAGCTTGGCTATAGGTACTGTAATCTAAAAGAAAAGGAGAAGAAAAAAGAATAAAAACGTTGATAAAAGCTTAATAAAATTAAAGAATCCAAGAGCACAGCAGCTGGAATTTCCTCCTGCAGCTCACTATAAACCACTGGAATTCCAGTTTCCCAAGGGTGGAAGGTAAATGCACATTTTCAGTCCTCCTTTTTGAGGGGAACAAAACCTCCCTTCCCCTCATTGTTCCTGCTGTTTGCAGCAGCCACTTTGATCTCAAATGACCCCGGTTCAATTTAACTGCCACCTTGGATGGATCCCAGGGGGCTGCCAGGGGGGGATTTGGGTTGGAACAAAGGAAAAGCAGGGATCTGAGCCTTACAAACCCACCAGCCTGCTTTGAAAGGGCTGGCCTGGAAGGTTTCACCACCTTCACTCCTTCCCTTTCTAAGACACAAATGGATGGCTGGAAAGCCACTTGTCCCCTGGAAGGGCTGGAGCTGGGAAGATGGGAGTGATTCCCTCCCCACATCCAAAATCCACGGCAGCAACTGACTGGGAGGAGAACCAAAACCCTGAAAATGCCAGCAGCAAAGCCTGTGCTGAACTGATTCGCTGGCAGGGATGGAAAAGGAATCCACATGGCAATGAGGAGGCTAAATTTGAAAGGACTGCAGCTCCCAGTCCCTCACAGGCAGCAACAGCTCCAGCTCCCATCCCAAGGTCTGGAGCAGGGATGAATTCACCATTCCCAGCAGGGCTGGATCAGGAATGAGCCCAGAACTGCTGCTGGAGGTTCCCACAGCAGGAGCTGGGGCAGTGGAGCTGTTCCCAGCCACCCCTGCTCCCATCACCATCACAGCTTGTCAGAAATCCAAGTTTATCCCAGAACCATGGAACTTCCTGAGGTGGGAGAGACCCACATGGATCAAGTTCAACTCCTGCACTGGAGATTTTCAGGAAGCACATTCTGCCTGGCTCTGATGCCATCACCTCACTACTCCCAAGGCCATGGAGCCCCAGGAATCACTGGGAAAACACAACTTCCACCCAGCACAACCTCCTGCTCCCCAGCCTGTGCATCCATCCCCACCAAACCCTGCCCAGCCTCCAGGTGTGCAGGAGCAGAGCCCAGGATCCCTGCTGGAGGCAGGAATGGCCCTGCTGTGATCCCAGCAGGAACTCCTGGCACTTATTCATTCCTCTGACCTTGCCCAGAACACCACACAGGGACAAAGAAGACACTTGGAGCTCTCCAAAGCCTTCCCTGCTCCCAGGACACAAGGCACAAGTTGTTAAACTCCTCTGGCAGCATTCCCACTTCCCTCTCAGGTTGGCACGTGGGATATTGGAACATTTTCCTTGCTCAGTTCAGGGTTCTGGGTTTGTTTTTTTTTTTTTACATTCACTTTACACGTGGTTCTGCTAAATCTTGAGTGTTAATTAATGCCTGGTCCCCCTCATCCAGCCTCCCTCTCCTACCACTCCTCTCTATTCTCTGCTCACCCTCCAGCCACCAAAACCTCATTTAATTCTCCATTTTCAGCCCCATTTTGGCCTCCAGCTCCACACAGGGGTATCAATTAACCCCTCTCCTCACAGCCCTCCCCCAGTCCCACCTAAACCCAACATTTCAGCCTCTGTAGGGTTTAATTCCAGGTGTGGAATCTGCAGTTTGCCTGTGGTGATGCCTCTCTTTTAATTTGCTGGGACTTAGAGGAACACAGATCATTAATAAAAAATAATATTATGGTTCATTTAGTTAAACCCATCTCCTGGCTTTTTTTTCCAGGGGGAAATTAATCTTCATCCTTTTATTTCACAAGGCTCAGGAGCACACAAGAGGCTGGAAATAGCAGCTCCCAGGAGGAACAATTCCATGAATTAAGGGAAAACACAGCTGTGGTTTTAACCCCTGTCCTGACAACTCCATTGGCAGATGGTCCTTTACTGACTTTTCTTTTTCAAGCTCCCCAAGGTGCTGTTGGTGATAACCCCTCACACTCCATGGCCTGGAAGGTTTTCCTTGCTGGAAAAAAGGAAAATCCTCCTTCTTTAAGGAGAGTCAGATGTTGGGCTTTAAAGTACTTTAAAGGTTGACTGAGCTGGGGAGTTTCACTTTCCAACCACTTGTATCCAGCTGGAGCCCTCGTGGAAAAACGTTTCATTCAGAAAAAATTGGAGCCATGGAGATGGTGGAACACCTCACTTCTCTATGGGGAAAAGCTGGGAGAGGAGAAGGCTCCAGGGAGAGCCCAGAGGCCCTTTCAGCGCTTAAAGGGGCTCCAGGAGAGCTGGAGAGGGACAAGGGATGGAGGGACAGGACCCAGGGAATGGCTCCCACTGCCAGAGGGCAGGGCTGGATGGGATCTTGGGCAGGAATTCCTGGCTGGGAGGCGCTGGAAGGGAGATCCCAGAGGATGCTCCATGCCTGGCGGTGTCCAGGGCCGGGCTGGCCGGGGCTGGGAGCTGGCTGGGGCAGCGGGAGGTGCCCCTGCCCTGGGATGAGCGTTCAGCTCCTTCCCTCCCAAAGCACTCCAGGATCCCAAACCCGCTCCCAGACCCGCCCGCCAGGGCCGAGGGCGCGGAGGGAGCCCAGGCTCCAGGGAGCGCGGAGCTCCGGCAATCCCGCGGGGCCGCAGCACCGAGAGGCCGCAGCTGACCCTCGGGACGCTGAGGGGAAACTCCCGCGGCCCCGGGGCGGCCCCGGCGGGCGGCGCGGGGGGACACGGCCGAGGCGGGCCCCGC
>JACDOX010000305.1:9250-69203 GCA_014549065.1 Cardinalis cardinalis
ATAGGAAGATCCCTCTAACTGTGCACACACAATGCACCCTCCCTTCTCTAATCCTTTTATTCCTGCCACGGCCAGCTCTGAAATTTCCTCAACGGCTGCAAACTTTTTAGGGTTTTATAATGGTAATCAGCGATTTTAGAGGGAATAAATCTCTCCCTGAGCCTGTAGCTCTGGATAAAGCATCCCCAGGAATAAGTCAGGGAGAGCGTCGGCAGTGGAGAGTGCTACATTTCATGTGCTGCCACAGAAATGCTTTCTGGCTGAGGTCTAATATTAATCTATTTTGTCCCTGACATCCAGTAAAACTACAGTGTAGCAAATGCTTTTAAAACATACATATTCAATAGCAGATGCAATAAAGTATTCGGGACTGTTGGTATGAAGAAGGTTCACACACACACAAATATCTTTGAAACTCCAGTTAATCAAGGTGTCAAAGTAACTAAAGCAGTTTTACAGATTTTATTGAAAATAAATCACTTTATTATATACTGAAATATATATTATTGTTTCTCCGTGGAGTTTTACTGTCTGCTCGCCTGCATTTCTTTTTTTAAATAGAGTATCTCCTGCCCTCTTTAGTCCAGTTTTTATAACTGCATTTAGCAGGAAATTCAGCTTTAAAGCCCATCTCTTGCCTGCCCTATGCACATAGCCCATTATTAGCCATTTTCTGGCAGGAGAGGAAATKATATGATGGCTCCAGAGCCCCACGTTCCCTCCCTGCCCAGCTGCTTGTGGGGTGACCTCACATCCAACTGGGAAGCTGGAGGTGGCTCTGAACCCCCAAAGATTTACACCTTTGTCTGCTCATTCCTCAGAGAGGATCTTCCACGCAGGGATGCACAAAAACTGCTCAGAAATCAGCCCAGGAAGGGCTCAAAGGAAATATCTGATGTGACCTAATGGACACCCTAATTGGTATTTATGGACTTCCCAGGGAAACTTTAGCTAGAGGTTTTTTAACTCTCCTTTTTGAGGTAGTGCTTTCTTTCTAAAGATGGGATCTGGCTCAGATCAGTTGTTGTTAGACAATGTTTTCCTTTAAAATTCCGTGTTACACAAAGCTCCTATTAAGTCATCCATTGGCTATTTATTTTTCCCAGCCACACTGCACATTTTCTAACAGCTTATTGCTATAAAATAATCACATTTCTATAAAGTTATCGCATCTACATGAAAAACTCTTCCATCATCTTTTTTTTCAAAATTTCTCCCTGAAGTTAAAAGATGTCTAATGTAGTCCATGTATATAAAATAAATACTTTCAGCATTTTAGACTGCTTTCTAAACTGATAAATTTCACCCTGATAAATGCAAATTCAGCAGCACTTCTTTTAAGATTACTTTTTTTTTTCCCCACCCCAAAACCGGTTTGAAGTGGAAGCGTGGTATCTAAAATGGATTTAGAATATTAAAAAACTGCATCTGTGCTGAGGAATTTTATATATTTATAAATATTCCTGTATATTTCTGTATTTCTTATTCTATATCAACAAAATTCAATTACATTTGCTGGTCAAGGGAGTGATGAGGACTTGTCCAGGTCTCTCCCTCTCTCCTGGTTCCTCGGCAGGACAAAAGTGGGACCCAGGGGATAGAAGAGGGCCAACCTGCAACATCTGCATTCAGGTGCTGAATTCAGAGCCACTGGAACTTTTATTCACCCCTGAGCACTTCCAGGTTGTATTTTATGTTTTAACACTGATCTTCACAGCTCTTTATCCATTTAAACTGCAGTTACTTTGAACAGAAATCACAAACTCTATGGTATCRACAGCAAAGGATTTTATCCTCACCTCTTAACCTTTAAGCCAAAAAACCCCAAGAATTATCAGTTTTCCGAATAAGTGTTTCATGAGGTTTGTTATTCATCACCAGGAAGTTCTCAGGCAATTTTGATCACAGGGAAAAAAAAAAAAAAGTGCATGTTTTAAGTGAAGTGTACATGGTTTCTTTCCAGCTGATCAGCCCTGATAGCACGTCAAATTCAAAGCCTSGTGTCCAGCTATTAAAGGAGAATTTAACAGCACAAATGTGAGTGTGCCTTCTACACTTTAAAAACTGCCTGTAATCAAAATCTAATTAGTATTCTATTTTCCTAGTGGGAAAACAGAGAGAAATGCACACAGACAGACATGGTRTTAGATATTAAGCCAAAAGATGTCTCCAGAAACCAGCCATTCATCTTTTGCCTTTTTTTTTCTCCCCTCTCTTCCTTTATCACCAACATCTTGTCTCTTGAAATATAGACATCACTAAATCAAAAACACTTACCTTTTCACATCATTATAGAATTGCTCAGATTAAATAAGAGCTCTGTGCAGCTCCTCAAATCTCAGCTATGTTTTCAAACCACCAGGGAGGGCTAGTTCTTCCTGCTCACACAATTATCAAATTGTTGCCAATCTGAGCGTTCCCTGTATCAATCTCATTATTATTWAGCAGTTGAAATCACCTATGGATCTCATTAGCATCACTTGGAAAAAGGTCACAAGGTGACAGCTGCAATTTGCTTTAAAATTATCATCGGAATAACGTTTTTTTAGAGATTCTTGAAGTTGTTTTAGTGCATTTCTCATGGTTAAAAGGAGAATTTAAGGACCTTAGAACTGTGCTCGGTTTGGTTTGCTTGTTGTGGGATTTCATTTTTTTTTGTTTACTTTGGAATAACAGGGACATGATCATCCATCCTTTGTTTTCCTGGTGGAACTCCTGAGGTTACTGGGTGGCTCAWACTGTAAAAGAAAGAGAGGTCAAATCAGTAAAGATGAACTCCTTTTGAAAAGTTAATTAGTCACTGAAAATGCATGAGCATTAAGGAAAAAAAAAAAGGAAAGAAATGCAGTTTTAGCAGGACTTTCTCTTAGCAACTGCTCAGTTTTCATCAGTTMATCTTTTAAAGGTGTCTGTCAGTTTTCCAGCTATAAAAGTAGTCTTAAACAGAAAAAAGAAACAATTTTTCAATATGACTAAAAAGCATAAAAATTGCCTTCCCCATGTTTTCAGGGAAATAAAAAAAAAAAAAGACTGCCAGAACTTGTTTATAAATTACAAATAAACACAAAAGAGAACAATCCTTGCTGGCCGTCTCCCACTCACTTTTAAGTGGATCACTCTGCAAAATATTCTGCTGCTGGGTTGATATTTTTAGAGGGAAACATTTTTGCTCAGTAATGTGGAAATAAAATAACTGCAATCACTTCCTTCCTCTGAGAAAATGACACATAGCATTTTATATTTAAAATTCAATTGAGAAAGAAACTGTATTTTTTTTTTTTACCCAAAGCCTTGGAGCTGTGCATTCTATTTTTATTTTATTTTCCTCTGGTCTGTGTCTCTGCTGCATTTTGGATCTGAACTTAATAGAAGATGCTGCAGAAAGCAGYAGCTACGAGTAGTGACAGAGACTCATCAAACAAATATGCAAGGGGAGGACAGAGGAGATGAACAAAACAACACTCACAAGTTCAGGATATGATTGCTCTGGATGACTGTAAACTGCCAGAGATTTTCATTCCTGTCTCTCATTAATTCTTCTTACTCCTGAAGTGCTATCAAGTGGGAATTCTTTTTGAAACTGCCTATAAGATCACCCGGKTTTTGGGCAAAAATCTGCTGTGCAAATTGGTCATAAAAACACCAAAATGATCCTCACCAACGTTTGCAATTGTTGCCATTTTTAACAGCATTTAAAGAGCGTTTTGCACCTCTCCCCTTTTTATTGAGGAAGGGAAGTGCAGATTTTAAAGCAGATGTTGCAATTTCTGCTCTCTTACCTGAAGTATCACCTCAGTATCCACACCCTCTAAWGACTCCACAACTTCTTGCCACAAACAACTGCCTGAAACAGCTCTGACCAAAACACAAACCCCACAAATAATTACACAAAACAATTTGCCTGTTTCAGAAATAAATTTGCCTAAAAATGTGAAATATCTCTGTCCAGACACAAACATTTCATTAACAAGCCCTTTGCATCTCCCTCTATTTCAACTACTCGCACAACTCCACATAACATGATCTTGTAATACAAACAGCCATAAATACACAACACACAMGGGCTAAAAATGTATGGCTATTAATATTTTTAATAGAAATCAGACCTATCTTCCAAAGGYGTCCTTTGTAGCTTTCTTGCCTTTTAAATTCAGCTGTTCTTGAGCACAGTTTGCCTTTGAAATATGTCAGGATAATGCATTATTGAAGTACTGTACTGAGACTGTACATAAAATCAGTCACGTTCAACAAATTTCCATTTTACTTSGGTTTTTTTTCATAATTATTCCTCACTTCTATCACAGCCCCATCCTCAAGAGCTCTCTGGTTACACCACTAAAATCAACCRCAAGCTACAGGTTCTGTCTCTCAGGGACTGGCCATCAAGAGAAACAGGAGGTAAAGGAAGAAAGCAAAATAAAATACTTTTCCTATCATTCCTGGGAATAATTAACCAGGTTGCAAAATTAAGCACCRAATAGATGAGCTAGATTTGAAAAAAACTTTGTTAATTGACCAGAGGCATCAGAATGGTTTATTTCTCAACCTACAGATTTYGAAAGCTGTGGGGAATGGTAAAACAAGGATTTAAAACCTGTCTTTAAACTTCTGGCATGAATTGGCAATGCTTGGTGCAAGAAAGAGTTAAGTCTAACAAGCAGAAAAAAAGAAATTAACTAAAGTAAGGCCCTTGTGATACAATGACACTTGCTCTATGCTCTTACAGAGAAAAACACGATGATAAAACACCACAAAGAGGAGTGTTATGAATTTTATTAATGACTAGAAGACAGTGTGCAAAACATCAAAGGTCTGTGGAAAAGATTAATGACCCCGTGTGAGACTGTTTAATTACCTCCAGCTAATTAGATTCTTGACCAAATTTTTAATATCTGCATTCCTTCTAAAGCCTAATTGAGATTCCACATTATTTATCAATCTTTCAAAAAGCCCTTAGTGCGCTGCTTTTTTTTTAGAGTTTTTTTTTTTTTTCCCTTTGCACTTTGACTCCATTTATGGTCAATTATTAAATAAATAGCAAAGTAACTGTTCTCTCCAAAGTGTGTCTGTGGAACACTTTCTGCCTGTTTATTTTGACTGCGAGCCTATCGCTGGCATCTCTTGGACATAACGAAGCACTGGGAGAAATAAACTGACCGACTGCACTGTAAACAGCGGCGATAATATTTTTGTTATCGTGCTCAGGAACTCCTCATGTGGTTTCTGTAAATCAGCCTTTGCTGCTGGCAGTTAATCCTGACTCCTTAGGCCGGGCCCAGCCGCGGCGCGAGCGTTATCGCGCAAAGAGGAGAGGCCCGTCCTTGCTGTTGGATGATTTTACCCCTGTCCATGTAGAGATGCTCCAGTCCTCCAAACCACCACTTCAATGACTTGTCTTTTGTAAGGAGATTCATGTCAGAAGGCAAGGGGCACCTGCAATAGTTATTTATTTTTGTAAACCTCTTCAGATCTCCCATTACCCCAGCTAGCGACCGCTGTCTGCGCCACACGTAAAGACTGACCTTGGTTTAAGGTTTGCCTTGATTTTGCTTTAAGCTTTTCCACAAAACTTTTACCAATTCATTTTGGAGTGCAGGAAAAGGGAAAAAGCCAGGTATTTCAAGGTCTGTGATGGAGAACATAATTTTGTGTGACTTTGGATAATAAAACACTTCCCAGTTCTGCAGAAGAAGAGAGTCTCTGCTGTCTTCCTTTGCTTTAGCTATAAACCCAAGTGTCTGATTTGAAACCATTTGCTTTGAAAATCCTTTTGTATGTTTTATTATAAATTAGGAAAACAAAGTGTGCATGCACAGAATGATATCTTTATATTGCATGTATAAAATGAAACACTTTGGGAAAATTTCTTTGTCATTTCATATAGACTTTTTTCCAAATTATCAGCTAGAGCTTAGCTCATAAAATCATACCACATACATGGAAATATAGGGGATAGATTAAAAGAAATAGATGTATTATCTATTAAATTTGACATGTTTTCTGTTATTTATATAAAACATTGCTGGCTGGCACAACTATTAAAATACAGAGGATTTTTTATCTCTGATGTGGCCATGAGTGTCTGTATGTACAGACAGACACTGAAAAAGTCTACAACATTTAATGCATGCAACTTAATMAATGTAGAGGGAACAGGACTTGGAGGGAGGGATCACATTTTTCATTATCACTTTTGCAACAAGCCCTATCCAAYGGGCTACAAACATCCGTTGTTATCACAAAAACACATCATTTAATAATATAAAGAAGTGCATGTCAAAATGGCAAAGAATGCAAATCAATAACCAAAGGATAACGAACCAGGCATGGGAGAGACACGTAATACATTATCTTTAATTTCTTGGGAGTGACGAAATATCTGGTTACACACTAAATCACTCACAGGAATCCTGCAGGAATAAACTTATTTGGGATGCAATAGTCAAAGTCACTTGATCTCTCTGATGCAATAAAAAGCTTTAAGTGCCTAAAATCTGCGTATCCAGGTATTTATTGCGTGCTCCAGTTGRTGGAGAACTGCTTCAAACCCATTAAACACTTTATCCTTATAGGTATGGATATTAATAATATAATTTGTTTTGTATCAATGCACCATAAATTAGGGTCATGCTTTTAGGTTTGTTACTTGGTAAAGAAAGGATTAGGGGAAAAAATGGCCCTGTTGAATAGAGAACCCACTTTTTGCAAAACCAAGGGCACTTTTRATGTTTTCCCATGGAAAAAGAGCTGAGATTTCCTGTCTCACCCTGCAGACCRTCCTTATTTCTTTCACCAAGCTGAGCAGGGTCAGTGTTTCCTTCTCCCAGCCTGCACCTGAGGGATTCTCTCTGTGCCTTTCACATCTGATCCACAGCTCCAGCCCCAAATGTGTGACAGGTGACAGATGCTCCTGTGTTTTGGCAGGACCATGATGGATATTGGTACTGAAGCAACTGATCTGGACAGATGAGGTGATGATASGATTAATTAAAATGGCAATTCAGGCCCAGTTTAACTAAATGCTGTGCTTTAAACCAAGCATTTGATCTGGTTTCAGAACCTTCATCAACCCAGGGCATCCCTGGGGGCATCCCCTGCCCTGCTCCCCACCAGGCCTCCTCCAGCACCAGAGATTTCCCTTCTCCCCCCTGCCACAGCCCAGGCTGCTCCAGGGAGGTTTAAACAACCACAGCACRCTCAGGCAAACTGAGCAGCTCTGTATGGAATCATGGAATCACTRAATCATTAAGTCTGGAAAAACCCTCTAAGATCACCAAATCCAACTGTTACCGCAGCTCTGCCAAATCCACCACTGACCCATGCCCCCCAAGCTCCAYCTCTCCACATTTTTTACTGTTCAAATCTCCACTTACTCCATTTATTTCCAGCTATGTATGGATGCTGCTGATGGTGCAATAATAATTCCAAAACAAACAAGCAAACAAAACCCCACACCCACAAAGCAAACAGCAAACCAAATGCTCAGTTTAACTTGACCCAGGACAAAAAATATCTCTGCTGAGGAAGAAAATTTGGGGATTGGTGCAGCATCCAGAAAAGGTAGTGAGAGGCTGAGGGGAGGCCATGAGGCAGCAGGAGCATTCACTTACTTTAAAAGAGAATTTATTAGCCCAGTCTTCCCCTGTGGCCTTTGAGAGAGTCAATAACGAGTTTGTCTCTTCTGCTCTTCCACCTAGGAAAGACAGACAGACACCTCCACTGCTGACCCAAAATCTGCATCTCCCTGGGAGGGAACATTCAGCTCAGAATTCTGCTCAGAGCAGAATTTCTTCATTTTCAGTAATATTCACTCTCAAATTCTTATCTGAGATTCTTCATCCCAATTCACACTGGATATTTAAAGTAACAGAACARCGGAAGCTGAGTAATTATACTGAAAGAACAGAGTAAGACAAATTTTGTTGTTTGGATTTTTGTTTTKTTGAATTTTAAATAATCTGTTTTGTCCTAATCTGCTGAATTAGTGTTTGCCTTTATGCCAATATGTTCTCATATGTCTGGAACTCTTGCATATTTTTACATCTTTCTACACCAAGCCTGCCCAAAACCAAGATCACTTCTAACTTAAAGTGCTCCTAAAAATTTGAAGTGCTCTATTAATTTTAAATTGCTCTACATCATGTCTGCTTAGAATCCCAACTGCTTTTTTCACGCRAAAAATATTAAACTATAAAACGCACATCTGCAACATAACAGCTACCCAGCTTTTTTTTTTTATTTTATTTTAAACATCAGCTTTCTCTCTTTTTCCTTTATCTTTGAAAGAAAAAAAAAACACCCTCAGAGAAAAATAATAGAATTACATATCACARGTTTTATTGTGAGCCTCTCTCTATCGAAAACCTTTTAGGTTTGTCACAGGACTAAATATATTTTATGTCCACCAATTGGTAGCACATAGTCCGGCCCATTAACCCTCTTGACCTCAGTAAATTATGATTTCCTGGCAGGAGCAGCATCCCTGGAAGACTGACACATCCCCAAACGCGCTCTGAGGGTTAACAACCCCCCCCAGGATTTTTACAAGGCATCTCCTGATCCCAGACTTCTGTCTCAGGCAGCTCTCCCGAAAATGTTCTCAAAGCCTTTGGTGTTTGTAGAGCCCCGGCTTTATCCTCAGCGAGGGGAAGAAATGGCATGGCTTCCAGCTGAGCCCATCAGGTTAGCAGTGCAACAACAAAGCCCTGGTGCTCCACCAGCACAGCTTCCCCTTCACAGGGTCACCGAGGTGTCCCTCTGCTTCCCTTTGCTCACATCAGCTCTCCACAGAGCCATCCCCTCACCTGACCCTCAGGGGTCTGTGCAATCCAGCCCTGCCTGTCTCCCACCACCTCCGTCTTCTCTTTGATGATTAGAAAGGGATGTTGTTAAAAGGAACTTGTTGAAGGACAAAGGAACTCTGTTTACTGGGAAGACAGGGCTGACTCGATGTAAACTGTACTTCAGTCAGAGTAGTGGTGGGCTTTGGTGGCCAGGCTGATTTTTAGGACAGATTTTTAAGCTGAAGGCCTCTCATCTCCTATACTTGCATAGCAACTCTAGCACTAACAAGTGGATTCACTGTCAAAGTAATTTTCCTTGTGCCACTATATCTGAAGTACTTTATATTAATCTATCAAAAGGTCACTGCTCCTTTAGCGAGTGACCATAAATATACACAAATACAAAAACCCTGCTCTGAGCATGCCGTGGATCAAGCTCCTCCAGATCCATCTATATTTGCTGCTTTGCCATGGAGATATAAAACCAGCTGAGTGATGGGATGAAGCAATAACCCTTCCTGGCCATGGTGCTTTATCTTGGGAGTAGCCTGGGAGGTGCTGATTATTTACACACAGTCCATCACAAGAAGCTGCTCCTGGGATATTTTCCAAGCAACAGATTCACASAAAGTTGCTTGACTTTAAATTAGAGCTGGATCTCTACATGCACTTTGCTCTTCAGAGCATCTCTGCTACCAGAGCAGCTGGGCTCCTGCTGGGACATGGAGTTTTGTTGGGAGGGGCAGCTCATCTGCCATCCAGGATTAGAAGGGACATTCCTAGCTGACCAAGGAGTCACCTGCCTGACTTGACCAAACTCCAGTTTATTTTCAAATATAATCCCATGAATCTCTGTAGGAGAGCAGGATCACTTACTGACACAAACAAGGCTCCCACCTGGAAAAAGGATGTGATTCTGTCTTTGGTAATATCTTTTA
Organism: Cardinalis cardinalis; assembly: GCA_014549065.1. NCBI lineage: Eukaryota > Metazoa > Chordata > Aves > Passeriformes > Cardinalidae > Cardinalis > Cardinalis cardinalis. Next base: position 18,972 of record JACDOX010000305.1, read on the forward strand.
TCCATTGAAAGAACTTCCTTTTTGCATCATCACAATTTAACTTGTATTACTGAATGCTGATTCCTTTATTACCTGTGAATCCACACAAATTCCCAGTGGGATTGTGGCTCCTGAAGATTTCTYTGATGTTCATTTTCCCTCGGGCACAACACTGTCAGGTGAAACTTTTTCAGTCCTTAACCAGACACAAATCTAAGGGTACTTAAATGTTTGTTTGCTCTGCTTAAAAGGCAATTTCTGTGGCAAAGCCACTGATGCATTTGTCTCAAATGAGATTAACATTTCATTATTCACTGGATCAAAACTTCCCATCGAGGTAGAGGCAGYAGCTTTATTTATGGAATGTAACATCTCATAAAAAGGAGAGGGACTGGATGAGCTTGAAGGTCCCTTCCAAGCCAAACCCAAATCTGGGATTCTGTCATGATTCTATGAAACAGCAATGAGACCAGAAAYACTGCAACAAACCAACAGCAACAAAACCAAAGGGTGACCTCATCTTTCCCTCTTGGAATTACATTTCCCCTGAGTGAGGAGGAGCCCCACAGCCATCCCTGCTGCCCRCAAGGCTGGAGCCCCCTCCTGCAGCCCTGAACAAATAACTGCTCCCACCTGGAAGTACGACTGAAACATCCCGTGTAACTTTTAGTTATAACTTATTGAATATTTCATCTTCCTTACCTCTCAATGGGGAAGTTATATTTTGGGAATATTATGGGGAAGCAGTGAGACCTACCCATGAATCCACCTTAGCTATAAAGCCTCCATCACTACTGGAGTTTTTCCACTCTRTACCAGGAAACACTGAAGTCACATTTCCCCTTTACCTGACTGCAAGATATTTAAAATAAAATGGCTACCATAACAAACCACCCATCTCTATCCCCTCCCCTGGGACAGCTTTCTGCCGCTTGAATGTTCTCAGAGTTCCAGCTTCCTGGACAAGCCTTTGGTTCAATAAAATATTTGCTGGATGYAAAACCTGTGGTTATATTGGGTTTTGTTAAGCAGTTCCCTAATAAAGGCCAATGCATGTTGAGCCTTCATAGTAACTCAGATGTGACACAAATAATACAGCAGATAATTGCAGTGCCCTTTCACTCACCTCAAATTTAAACAAAGGTTAAGCTGCCCTTTAGAAAAGTAAATATTTTCTGTAGTCAAATAAGTGTAGACACCTTTAGAAACAAGGATATATTGCCAAATGAAACCGAATGGAAAATGGTTACAATAGGATAATTTCAAAATATGAAGGATGCAGAGCTGCTCAGCAGAAGCAGCAGCCAGACATCCTGGCATCATGGACAGTCCCTTACCTTACAAAATTCCCAGGCTGGTCTCCATATGTTTTCCAAGAACTGTTGCTTGAAATTTCTGTCTGGTCACAGCAGATAGGAGAGAGAAATATTAAAAATAAGAAAGTGCATAATCTCCTCACCCCCTTAAGTCTGGTAAACAATTTATATCAAATTTCATACAACAGAACGAATCCACGGACCTTTAAGTAATTAAGAAACAGACACCRAGGCTTAAAAAATAAACTTTAGGGGAAATCTCCCATAGTGGCCAGGAAGTGGCTGGTAGGTTTTATTTAGTTCTCATAGCACAAGGTTTAGCTGTGAGGGAGATAAGAGCCAGGTGTGTTTTACACATCTAATTTGTTTAGTCTGAAACTCACTCAAACAGCACTTTTCATCTCCAAGTTTGCACCCGACTTCTAAAATCTCAGTCAGAAATAGTCAGGGACCCCAAATGAGAGGGATCACCTTTGTGTGGGGGAAATCGTCAGTTGTTTCTGCTGTGCCTGGTTTTGGGGGGCTGGAGGGTGGTCAGGCATCCTTCTGGCGGCTGTGCTGAGCTGGAATCATGGACTCACTGAGGTTGGAAAAGACCTCCAGGACCAGCAGGTCCATCCTTCAGCTGATCACCACCACTTGCAATAAACCAAAAATCCCCCATCTACTCGTGTTTTGGACRTTTTCAGGGATGGTGGCTCCATCAGATGGTCCAGCAAAAAGTGGCTGCTGTCCAATAAATCCTCTCATTCTAAAGGCAAAACAACCCTGAATCACCTCTAGGGATTTGGAACCAAACAACCTSTCTCTGCTGAACAGCCCAGTGAAAGCTGATAAATGCCCAAGTAYATCTGAATTTCTACTTTGAGATCAGCAAGCCATGAGTCCTCTTTTGGATGGGGGAGGCAGCTGAGCGTGTCTCCTCTGCTGGGAGGAGATTCATCCTCCAGGGATGCACAAGAGGAGGCTCCATGGCTGCAGATCTGCAGCCAGACTACACCTTGACAGGGGTAGGTAGAGGCTCTGTAAAGCAGACAAAAGTGTTAAAAACTTTGGGTTTTAACATTTTGGCCTTCAACCACCTCTGGCAATAAGGGAATTGCAAGATATTTGGTCAAGGATTACTTTACACATAAAAAGCAAGGGGTTAATTTGTGCAGTAACATTCCCAGTGCTCTAAGACATGGCAAACCAGTAGAAAACAGGTAAAATATCCAATATTACCATGGCAGTGCTGACTTAACCTGACTTCCAGGCTCTGCTTGAGTCCCCCAGTCCTAYTGGTGTAAGTCACATCCAACTTCAACTGTACTTGCTTTTTGACAAGGATGAATCGTGCCCTTCTCTGTTTGATCCACAAAAAATCCAAAATAGCCAATGAATTTACACCCTGTTACTTATTCATGAACAAGTTGTGCCCCTGAATTTTAACATGCYAGGCCTTAAACCATCAGCTGTATATCTGCTTTATGTGATGCTCCTACATAAGCTGGCAGTCCATCAATTCAGTGTCCATACATTTCTTGAAAGCTATATTATAATTAGAGCTTAGGTTAATACTATTCCGTAACCATAAAGCAGACGTAAAATAATTATAACTCATTTAGTGAAATTAGAAAAAGAGCAATTATTAGGCTCCCATTGTGAGGCTTTGCTGTGAGGGAYAGATAATCTATCTGCAAGATGTACTTTAAGAACACAATTTTGAAAGAAATAAAGTAGATAAATTACTGTTTTGTTTGGGTTTAGGAAAACTTAGCCCCATAAATACAAGTTCAACAAACATAAAGGATGTGTGCAAGGGAAGTGAAAGTTCTACTGCAAGGAGAGAGATTAAAGTATTTAGATGAAGCTTTCCTGACAAGGCCTCTCAGGATGTTGGGAAGCTTGATCTGCAAAGATTTGCAAGGCATTAAATACCACAGGGATGTGGACAAAGGCCTATAAAGTTCCAGCTAAACGTGAGGATGTGCACGGCTGGAGCWGGAGGGAGTGGGATCAGCAATGCTGATGTGAGCCTGGGAGTGCAGCACTTCCCAGAATCCCAGAATGGTTTGGGTTGGAAGGGAACTTAAAGCCCATCCCATTCCTGCCATGGGCAGGGACACCTTCCACCAGACCTGGCTTCTCCAAGCCCCAGTGTCCAACCTGGCCTTGGACAATCCCAGGGATTTCTGACAAGTTTAATTAGGATTTATACATCAGCATTTCTCATTCTCCAGGCTGCTGGAATACTGAGATTTCCATTTTTATGGGAAGAAATCACTTTTTGCTGGGAACACACCTTCCAGGCTGAAGTAGAGCTTAGGACTGTATTAAGCCAACAATTTGCCCAGTTTTACCTTCTCTGATAGGAGACTAAGATAGCAAAATTCCTGATGAATCAGCRACTGAAATGATGCCTTTTCCTGACAGACTCTTGTCCAGCTGCTGCTCCCACAGAGGAAAAATCCCCAATTTTGTTATCTCCTTAAAGGACAGAACCTGCAGATARGAGGGATTTTTCTCCCCTTCTCCCAAAGCAGGATCACAGTCTGAATTGTGCTTTAGATCTTTGGTCCTATGGCTTTTGCTTTTTTTTGTACACTTATAGCAATAAAGAATTACATGTTACACTGGAAGAGAATAAGTTTAGATTGGATATTGGGAAGAAATTCATCCCTGCGAGGGTGGGGAGGCCCTGGCAGAAGTTTCTCAGAGAAGCCCCTGGATCCCTGGAAATGTCCAAGGCAAGGTTGGATGGAGCTTGGAGCAAACAAGGCAGGGGCTGGAACTGGATGAGCTTCAAGTTCCCTCCCAACCAAATCATTCCAGGATTCTCTTATTGATCAATTTTGCAAGGAAGTTTGGCTTTGTCCACCTCAAAAGTGCTCTATAAAAGCCAAATGTTTTCCACAAGAAGAAAAAGAGGATCTGAACAAAAATCCTGCTCATGGTACTCAGAGCCCAACCCAAAATCCAGAGCAAGACCCAATCACAGGGAAATCAATGAGTTCATGAAAATGTGTAAAACACTTTGTGGTGGCAGAGCTAAACACAACAGAGCACAGACAGGCTCCTGCTAACTGCTAGCTTTAAAAACCACAATGAATTAAACACCAAATGGCTTGAAAGTGCCTGTAATTTATTCAAAGCAACTCTACACTSATATTTCTCATTTCTTTTGGGGTCAGCACATTTATGATTCATATTTTCAGTCTCATCTCTCTGCAGTCGAGAGAGACAGAAGGAAGCCTCCACTATCAGGCTGATTTCAAAAGCTGGAGGTAAAAACATCAAATGTCACACAATATGGCAAAAAATATCTCAAACTCTATGAAATTCTTTGTTTCTTCAGCATAATTTCTCTGGAATGCTTTAGAACTTTCAAAGAATCCTATTAATTCCTCCCTGCTTAATTTATATCTACATGAGAAATCAATCAGCTATCAAGCTATTTTGGAAAAAAAAGGGGAAAAGCACATACAAAACACTTCTATTTTTTTAAATGCATGTGTTATTCCATTATTTCTATGGCCAAGTAAAACCTTGTTTATTGGTTTATATTGTAACACAATTTCTCATTAAATGAACCCTTGGAAACAGGAGTGCGGTAAGGGAAATCTGACACTCCCAACATTTTATGTAAAAGTTATGCTGGGCTTCCTGTTTAAATAGTGGGAATGTGTTGCTGGAACTGTAGGGATGGGGGAACGACCCCACTTCATCACTAATTTTACTTTCCAAGTGACTGGAAAATTCTCCAGTGCTTCCTGTTAAACAACACAACAGACAAGTTCAGAGACCTGGTACCTCTGACAGTTGTGAAAGACAGGGAAAAAAAATGAATGACATTCTCCAGAGGATATTTTTCTGTCACTTAAGCAGTTTACATATTTCTCTACTTTTACTGTATTTTTCTTCTTCTGATCACCAGGGATCGTATGTGAGTTTAGGGTCATTAGGGCTCTGTCTAGTGCCAGACAGATTCTGCTACAGTCAGATTTTTATGATGACAGCATGAAATTTTCGGAATGCACTGGTGAGTTGTGGGACTATTGACTGTCATTAAAAAGAAAAAAAAATAAATATATCTTTGCTTTCTTGCACTACAAGCAAGCCTTTGGCTTTAAATTTTGCAAAATACGGATGAGTTCTTATAAGAAATGAAAAAGCAGCACGTTGAATAACTAGTATTAAAAAAAAAATTGAACTATTTCCATTTTTTTCAGGGTTAAGAGACAGAGAACAAGAGTAGGGAAACCACAAAATATAAAAAAAAAAGCTAATGAAGAATTTGACATTTTTATTTAATTATTTCTTTCCTTCTGTCTCCTTCCCCTTTCTTTTCAGTGTTTCAATCTGTTCTCCCCATCCTTGGGGAACACTGCTTGAACCTGCATTTGTGAATTATAAGCTCTCTGTACTGTACATAGCAGTTGTTAAGGATCAACTGATTAACCATTTTATCCAAGATTTAGAGGACTCATTCCAATTTTTACAACTCCATGTGGTTTTTAAATATTGTAATGTTTTCAACCAATATGTTTTCCATCTCCCAGCTGTAAAACAATACCTATTGGCTTGGGGGGAGGGAATTTATTTTTGTACAATTTTGGTATAATACAATTTTTTTGCACACTACTAACAGCATCTTCTGGGAAAGAGTGAAAAAAGCCTCAAGATGAAATATTGTTCYGCTCATTCCTTGCTCATTCACTTGGGCCACTGAAATATTATGGTCCAAACATTTGTCAGCACACTGAACTACCCAGGAAGGGACAGATGATGGGATTCACAAATTCACCTGTTTCATTGGCTTAGCAAACCCTTTAAATTCTTTCATATATTAATATCCTGTGCATTTTTAAATTGAGAAATAGAGGGCTCACACAAAACGTGCCCAACTCAGATTTGTCTGTGTGGGCACTCAAAACTGTTTTATTGAACTGTGGGTTTGTGTCAAGACCCTAAGGACAAGGCAGGGCTGGAATTTGTGCCCCTCTGCAGCTTTTATYAACAGTATTTTCTTTTGGGGTTTTCTCTTTATTCAAAGAGTTGCAAAAAAAAAGGTACAAATTGGCCAAAAAGAGKTGGTGAATAAATTTAACACCAATGTGATGCTCTGGGCACCTCAGCCTTTGTTTTCTCACGGCCTTAAGAGAAAAGTCCTTCCTTCAGGAAGTTCAGATGTGTTTTCCTGAGCATCCAAATTTCTAAGACTTGGCTTTGGGTCGCAAATTTTAGATCTTTACTCTTTCAGCTGATGTCAGTGTAAACATTAAAAGCTTTATGCCCTYGTGCTCCTACCATGGCTTGAGCTGCACAAAGAATTTACAGAATTGCCTGTTTATCACCACCCCCATCGCTGATAATGCCATAATATTGTGATCATATTATCACAACATAGCAGCTAATACAATAAGAACATAATGATGGTAATTATARTTTTAGCTAATGTTATTTAGTGTAATAAAACAACGTTCTAACAAGTATAATAACAAAAATAATATTTAAGGTCCTGAGCAGGAGCAAACATGCTGCTTGGGCTAATGTACAATGTRCACTTAACTGTTGATTTCACAATAAAATCTAAATACTATCAAAGAGCACCAATTTGCCTCACAGGAACTAACCAGGCAAGACAAATCTAAATTGGTTTATCCTGCATTCTTTGTGAGTTGAGCTAAATTCATATTTACCACAGAGCAGGGACRTGGGCACACACTGCAGAGACATCCATGCCCAGCTGACCCACACTGGAGCTCTAAATTAGGAGGGAATTTCTGCATGGCCTGATAGACCCTTCTCAATTAACACWGGAGCATCTTCATTTCACTATAAACAAAAACAAAAACAAGACATGATTAAAGACACAGGATCTTGGTTTGAAAAGCCAGGTGTGTGCTAAAGAGGTSCCCCCTTGAAATGGAAAATGCAAACTCCCTCCCTCTGAATTATTGTAATTTTGAAATTAAGAGGCTCTCAGGCAAAGATATAAGACTAGAAATAACAGTTCTTTATGAGGAAAATTAAAAATACAAATACAATAATAGTACCAAAAAAACCCTGAATAAAAATTAAAATTTAAAAAAAAAACAAAAAAAACCTCCAGAGTCAGAACAGGAGTTGACACCTGTGTGTCAGGGTGGTGTCCCAGCCCCATCCCATGGGGGCTCAGCCCTCCTGCAGTGCCAGCTGTGGCTCTGCTGCAGCAGGGATCCTGCACAAGGGGGGAGTTTTCCTCTGCAGCTCCAAGGCTGCTGGAGATGGGACGCGGCTCCTCTGGGAATGCAGGGGGCAGAAAGCTGGTCCTCTGGGAATGCAGGGGGGCAGAAAGCTGCTCCTCTGGGAATGCAGGGGGCAGAAAGCTGSTCCTCTGGGWATGCAGGGSRGCAGAAAGCTGCTCCTCTGGGAATGCAGTGGGYAAAGGCTGCTGTGGTGTCCCAAACCTCAGATTGTATCCAGGTAGGAATGCTTGGCTCCTCTCCTGAGCAGAGCATCTCCCCGTGGGATGATGGAATTTTATCAGCCATGCAGGGACACTCACTGGCCATGRACAGAAGATAATTAATAATTAATGGCCCATGAACAGAAGAGATCTCCTGGAGGGAGGATTGGCTGTGGAAGAGATAAAGAGAACTGCCCAATGAACAGAGGATAACTGCCCCACCTCTAACAAAAATAGAATACACACTCCCATTTGCAACCTAAGGCCTGTGGTCATTAATTAAGACATGGTCAAACAAATGCTCAGATCTGGGATTCTGTGATCCCAGCCCTCTGGATATTGCTTGGARTCATGAGCCACCAAGTGAATCCACCTCCTTCTCTGCTCCTCAATAGAGAATCCCCTAAAGAACATTCCAGAACTGGGGACATCYATCAGGATGCCGGAGAGACCCAAAYCTGAACCACAGCAGGTCTCCTGCAATGTTTAGTGTAACTCACTTTGCCTCACAAGCTCCATCTGGTACCTGGAAACTCCTCCAGATGAAACTTCTTTAAAACCTGCATTAAGTGATAATTTAACTCCTGACTAAAATCCTTTGCACAAATAATATCTAACAAACACTACAAAGCACTTCCTAGGAAAACAGTGGGAATTTTACAATTATTGTATTTGTAAGGGAAGAGCTTGGATCTGAAATGTGCTGGCACTTGGACTTCCAAGCCGCTCACTTTGAGATTTTCCTTTTTTCTCTGTATTAAATAATGGCATTTGCTTCCTAATATCATATTTCTCCAAGGGCAGCTGGGAGGATTCTTGCAGGTACTAATCTAGAGGGCAGCACAGAAGAAAAAATAATATTAAATCATGCACAGTTGCAAATAAAAAGGGCAAAAGTATCTAAATACAATCGTTTATTAATAACTGTGAATCTTACAGGATCTGGGTCAAACCTTTCATGCCAGGATCTCTTCATTCTTCCTGTGATACTCTGCAACTTTTTACTCCCACAGTATTCCCCTAGTCCTCCCCATCTTAAATCTTCCATTACAGAAACACAAATTTCACAATCAATGCATTTTAATTTTTTAGTTGAAACTGTAATGATATTTTTTCAGAGAAAAGCACCAAAGTCTGCCTTCCTCTGAAAAAACTTTTCATATGAAATTTTTTTTTTGCAATTTCTTTTGCCTGTAATATCCCGAAGATTTTATGGCACAGCAGTTTTGACTGATGTGCCGTTCCTAATATTGTAATATTGTTACACTGACAGGAATTYCACAATGTTTTAATTATTTGCTGCAGGTTTAAAAATTTATACACGACTGCTAACTGAAAGAAGAATATGAAAATTTCAATTTTATTCCCAGTTTTCCTTGACTTTATCTGGAAGTCTTGGACCAATCCATTTCCTGCCCTACCTTTTAGCTGTTTCACATGGATCCCATCTCTTTTTATGGGACTCTTGATGCCCACTGATGTTTTATGCATAATGATGCTCAAGTTTAATTGAGCTGTAAGCTTCAGCTTAATTATGAGTCTTCGTGACACCTTCAGCACTTTTTCTTCTCTGATTACTGTAACCGGTTCTCTCCAACCCCTTTAAAATCCTTAATCTATTAAACCACTTGTRGACAAGTCATTTTTAGGAGAAAGTCTAATTACTCTGTTGCAATTATCTTAATGCATCCTCGATATTTAGAGGAAAAAAATAATAACCTGWGTGAAATGCACTTTGTGGACTATTCCAGACATTCCCATTTAATGATCTGAGTCACACTGCACGTCTCCTGTGCTTAAAATGAATTTATGTGGAGAAAGTGACACTCCAGGTCTTTTCAACTCTTTGGTTAAATTTCTGACCATTAACATTTCCCACAGATTTTAGAGATGTGACCATCAGACTTGGTGGGCAATTCTGCTTCTCTCAGTGCAAGAAATTCTCATTCTTTCAGTTTCAGAGCCAAAAAAAAAAAGAGGTAAAACATAAAAAAAATCCATATGTATTTTCAAAAACACCAACCATGAACCTTTCAATAGATCAGCTTTGCCAAAAAATCTGATAGGTTTTCATGGAATTAAAATGAAGAAAATTAAAATTATTCATATTGGAACAAGATCATGTTTGTGCTCATATATACAGATTTTATAAAATCAGATTGTATTGAAATAATGACATTTGATCCAGTCAGTTTTTTCAAGTATAAATTCTTGCTATACTTTCTATACTTATAATTTTATATATTACATGTAGAGCCCCTTTCTACACATTAAAATAATTAGTACTCATATAAAATAAGTTTCCTTACATCCTGGGTGTTGTTTGTCTATCAAACACTGTGAAGTGCTGATTTCTAAGAAGTGGTTTTAGTTTTTAAGGCAATATTTAGTAAATTTTGATTTATCTATAAAAAGTGAGCATTTTACACTAAACTTCTTGCCAAAAAAAAAAAAAAAAGAAAAGAAAATAAAAGTAAAATAAATAGAAAGTGCTGTGACTTAAGTCCTTTTAGATACAAATCTGATGCACTGTTCCTGACCCTGAGATTCCTGCTTAGCTGAAATACTTTAAAATGCTTCCTGAGGGTTTGAAAATTAGTCTCAAAATTAGCCAACACATGTTATTAAAAAACCCAAAGAGAATAGTGTGACCTTGAAATTTTTGTAATTGTTTTATATCTCCTCTTAAAAATCTAGTACATTTTATAGCTATAAATTAAACTATATATTGTCTGCAAATATAAATGTATTAACTATATAACTAGTAATTAAAACCTAAAATAAAAAGGAATTCACACTAAGAACCAAAACACACCAGCCTAACAAATGCGTGAGAGAGGAGAGAGCTGTACATTGTTTTTGTTCATTCAGAGCTGAAAACCAAATAACATCTAAGATCTCTATATTTCAATGCCTTAATATTGTTTGTGTTAATAATGCTCTGTCATTTACATTGGCATATGCATTGAGAGCGTGGAAAAATAAAAATAAATTCATTTTAGAAATTAGGAGAGCAAGGTTCAGTATTAATGCTGACTTTTCTCTCTCTAGTTCAGTTTCTTYGCTTCTTGTACAAGCACAGCTTTAATGTTACACAAGTCCTGGAACTGGACTTTATTTAGGATATTCCTTCCCTCTTCAGGATTCCTCACTTGTTCCCTAATTTATAGATTTGTTTTCTGCAACAGGGATCTTGATAGGGCTTTTTTTCCTCATTTCTTCACTCGATGACCACATAATTATCTGCCTGTTTGGTTAAATTCCTGAATTTGGGATCAAATAAATTCCTTGCATATAAATGAGCATATCAAGTACAAGGAACATATCAATTCCAAATCAGCGATTTGTCTTCTTGCATTACAGGCTGCTTTCTCCAAAGGCATCACTTTACATTTTGCACTTCACCAAGTGCAAGACTGAGCTTGCAGTTCTGGCATTTCCGAAGCCTCCTGTTCTCCCTCAAATCCTGAATGATTTGCTGAAACAATCCTTGTGGAGGACAACTGTGGTTGCCTAAGGAAATGCAGAATACAGACATTTACAGCTTATCAGCAAGTCCTGATTATGGTTTCTTCTTTATTGTCAAAAAGGGATGAGAGATTTCCTTGTCTGTCTCTGCTTCTGTTTTCTTTTTAAATTTTYCCCTCTTTTCTTTCTTTTCCATTTTTCTCCATTTTCTTTGTCATTTAAGCTTTCTTTAACTTCACCACTGTCATTCAAACTACTGGCAAAATGCCTCCAGAGAGTGTTCACATGTTCATAAAAAACATWTTTTAAATCTATATAACTCTTCTTGACCAGCGATCTCATTTTATGTCGGGGAGAGAGAGCAAGCAAGAATTTCCCATTTACAAAACAAATGCTCCACATTTTTCTCTATTCCTTCAAAGGAGCCTTTCCATAATACATTTATAGTGTTGTTGTTGTAACGTGATTTTTCAGGCAGGAGTTTCCTTCCAGGTCCATAACACAGCCCACTAAGTCTTGTGGCGGGGCGATGCCGAGCAAGGAGAACGAACACCAGGCTGACAATTCTCAAAAGCAGGAGCCCTTTTCTGCCAAAAAAACCCACTCACAGCTGCCTCCTCATTTCCTGGGGAAGTCAAGGTGTTCCCCTGGACGCACTTTGCAGCTCTGTGATCACGCCAGCGTTGCGGTGCTGCTCTGTAATCCGTGCAGATCAATCCAGCCTCGTTAGCATCGCCCCGGCCTCGCTCCTGCAGCCTSGTGCCAGCCTCATCTGCCAGGGTGGGCAGCTCTGGGGGGCTGCATGTGCCAGCAGCCACAGCTGCTCTCCCTCTGCTCCTTCCCCCAGCAGGGCACTCCTTCTCCAGGGCCGGTGCTGCTCTCCAGGTGTTGGAACCCAGGACATTCCCCTGGCTGCCCTGGCACAACAGAGTCAAAGACACCTGTGCCTTTGATTTTAACTCACAGAAACAATTACCAACTTTGTGTGAAGAGTTACAAGCCACAAGAGTTTGAGTGGAATGATAGTGAATTTGTCACAGGGTGAAAAAGTAGAATTTTGGAGGTTTTAGAATGCRGCTTCAAGAGGCAAGATGGAGGCATCTCGGCATGTTGTGTCCTTCTTCTTCTTCTTGTCCTCCATCTTCTGCTGTGATGGTGACACTTCTGGATTGGTTTAGGATAGAGACAGACTGTCTAACATAGGCRATAGGTATTGGAAAATTATTGTAAATAAAGTATGTGTAGTTTTTAGTATAAAAAGCCAACACCACCCCAAGGGCAGGGACTGTGCCMCAACCCAACCTGCTGGACAGACCTCAGCAGGTCAGAGAAAGAATTTAATAGATAAGAGAAAATAAACAACCTTGAGAACCAGAGCTGAAGAATCTTGAGCGCAAGATTCTTCGAGCACAAAGCTAAGAAAAAAGACTTTTTAATACCTTGAAAGCCTTTTCAACAACAACAAACCCAAGATCCAGGTGCATTCCTTCTCCAGGGCTGCTGCTGCTCTCCAGGTGCCCATGCCTGTCACTGCTGAGATGGTCACAACCCACAGAAGAACACCATGAACTTCAGAAGGCTTCTTTCTGTTTATTTTAACAGCACGCTGTCTTTTATACCTTTCGACAAAGTTTATACCTATCCATTTGCTACAATAAATCAACATAATGTTCATTGGTGGAGGGTGGTCTCCACCACTGTTTTCCACCAATATCCAAATGCAAGGCCCCCTCATTTATCTTTTATTCTCTTCTGTTTCCATGTCAACAGCCTTGGTAGAACTCCTTYCAGGGGCAAAGGCAACTCTTATCAGCATCTCTTCTTCAACTAACTCTCTCTGGCTAGCAGGCCAGCTGYCAGCCCCTTCCACACATGCCTTCCCAAATTCCAGCCCCGTTGGGACATGGGGACATCGGCTGCCGGCTCTCCCCCTCCATGCTCCCTGCTCCTTGCCAAAGTGTTTGCCTTGCTGGTATCACACTACTCCTGATTGATGAGCTCCTCCTCACCTGAATTTCCAGCTTTATCCCTTTGCCCATACTCCAAAATTCACCCTGGAGTGGCCAATGGAATCTGCACTCTGCAGCCATCCTGGTTTTTGGTACCTTGAGACACGCAAAGAGCTGCAGTCTGAATATTGCAACTTCCACATGATTCAGGCACTGAGGTGATATCAGAGCTCAAATTAAACACTTTCATGCTGTCAAAACCTTCTCTTGCCTCTTTGTCTGGCCCAGGTCTTACCTTGCTGTACACGGAGTTCACATCCATCATTATTCCATCTTCAGAAGAATCAGGCAGGATAAGTGTTCTCCTCTGTCCCTCTATTTACTGCTTGGAGATGACAAACCTGGGAAAGGTTTGGAAAGGTGTTTGTGACATTTTTTGAAGATTTTTTTTTCTCTCAGTAATAGACTTACTAAACTAAATCCTKCTTAGTTATCTCCTGTAAAGGTTAAACTGTGGCAAAATTGAAAGTTCAGTCACTATTAGAGAAATGGTACAAATTGGAGAATAGAAATGCACTCAAATCCAGAACAGAAACACAACCGTTTTCCAACAATTAATCACAGGAATAATTCAGATGCATCACCATCATTTCAGGACTTTAAATCAAATTTAACACTATTTTTCTAAGAGGTTATGCTTTATTTCAGCAGGAGRTGATGCATGATATAAAAATGGGTGAGACCTACGACTTGATGCTACAGAAAATCAGCCTGGAGATTTGCAAAAGATAATTGTGCTAATACAAATATATTCTCTGCAAATGAAAATATCCTACTCTTCAAAGCTATATTGAACCTCACACCACCAGCATGAGGGGTGGTTGATATACTCGGAACGTGATTTTCTTACATCTCAAGTAATATCATGCCAAAAATATGGGGTTTGACTCAGAATGTTAGTCTGAATGAGTGATTTCAGTTATCAGTAATCATAATTTTGATGGAATATGAGTCATTTATCTAAAACCCATAGGAAAAAAAACATATGAATGACTGTTTCATTGCATGTTTAGCTGGATGAAAATACAGCCAACATTTACCAGGAATGGTTTTCCTCCTGGACAATGACTGAATCTGGTGACAGTGGGTCAAACCATCACAGAGCAGAAGAGAATTCAACCTGAGAACATTTCAGCTGAACTTGACCGTTATATTTTCTTCCCAGCTGCAAATCTTTGGCACACCCACAAATTTGGGKATGATTGCAACAACATTTCTCTTCYTCCAGCTGTAGAAAACCCTCAGTGTAATTCATCCTCACTGGGTCCCAGAGTAGCTTCTCTGTTTTCTCATGCCTTGTGTGAAGCACAGACTTTCCAGTCTGAAAGGTGCAAATTTTGTATCAGCCCAAAGTACAATTAAAAAATATTTCTCTGTTTCAGTATCAAAACTGTGAAAACTTGTAATTAGGCAAAATCCAAACCATTTGTATATTTTGGGGTCAGTAGGGACTCTAACCACAACCTTTCTAACCCCAAAAAAATTGTGCAGACWAAAGCATTTCATTCAAGACTAGATTCTCCTTACACACTTCATAATTTTCCAGGAAAATATTTACTTAAAAACTCACAGGGAAAATATATTTCATGGGGAAAAGGCTGCTGAATTTAAGTAGCATGGCAAAATACAATGTTTCKACTGGCTTTCTACAGTTATTTTTTCATAATTTTTAATCATGTGTTTCACTTCTGGTTTATTCAATAAACAGCTCAATCACTTGATACTGAAATCACTCTCAGAATTTATTTCCTTCTATCAGGCATATGAACCAGTTTGTTATTTATAGGATGAATGTTATTATTGTAGGGTTTTCCATGGATGTTGACTGCCCACTACTGACTGATTGCCTGACCTTGGGAAAAACAAGATTACCACGACTCATTTTAAGAGAGTTTAAGGAGAAATTAACAGGCTTTATAGAGAAAAAGTGAGAAAACAAATCTAAATTAGGGGATTTCACTTGAGAACTCATTTCAGYCTACTTGATAGGGCTTGGAGGGTGGGGGTTGGTTTGCTTTGGTGTTTTTTAGAAGGGGTCAGAAGTATTTTAAAAATATGAAATTTGATTATTTCTCTCTGCCCATGTCAACGAATTCCCTCTGACAAAAGATCTCTGGAGATCAGTGTCTGACCTGCAGCCCAGGGTCTTTCAGCACTCCCAAATTCTCTTGGTCCAAGCCGAGGTCAGACACTTCTCCTGCTGCCCAGGAGRTGCTGGTCAGGATCTCCTCAATGCAAATCTTTTCCCTCATCAGGAAAAATTCCCTTTTAGAGATTCTTCACTGGAGGATGCACTCAGCTGCTACCAGGAGCTTTCCCTGGAAGAGTTCACATCACATAACAGCTCCAAGCCTTCATTTTAGCTCCAGCAGCCAAAGGCAAAAAAAGAAAAAAGAAAAAAGCAGAAGTTTGGTTTTTTTTCATCCAGGGAAAATCAGGACAYGTCCCTGACATTGAGATGTCTGCCTGACATTCCAGAGAAATCCAGAAACTGTCACGTTTCCACTTGGAGCAAAAGCTTTGTCTTTGCATAACTACTCTTGGATTGGAGGGGTTATTTYAGATCCCTAATTTTATTTTTAGGACCTGTAAAGTTCCACATGTCATAAGCTATAATCACTCCGAGTGTGCTTACAGTAAATTCATGCCGAAGAATGGATGCAATAAGGGAAACTGATCCCACAGAACCCAGGGAAAAGAAAGAAAGAAATTACAAGRAAATTAAACAACGACACTGTTAGAGAGAGAAAAATAAATTAYAAAAGCCTTGTAGAATTATATTATCTTTCCTGCTGGAAATATCTCTGCTCGTGTCTAATCTTTTTCATAATAGTTTTGTGTTGGTAGATCTCAATCATTTGTTAACACTCTGGTGCAATCAAACCCTTTTTTCCCCTTCTGTTGTTCTGTGTTGAGAAATTCCAGTTCCTAGGAAATTTCTTCCTCTGGCAGCTAAATTTCAGTAGTGTTAAATTTAATTTCATATGTACTGGTTCAGCGTGATCTACTTATTTCTGTAGATCTTAAATTTTAATTGTTATCAAATTCGGTGTGTAAAAAGAAAAAAAATTGTTTTGTTTTGTTTTGGAAAGCTCATTCACGAAAATATTATATAAAAGAAGTTTTAAGTCTGATCTTTAATAATCTCCTTGAATTTTCTTCCAGCCTGTCTGTTCTGCTTTTATTGCACTCCAGCTTATATTTGCTACAGCTGGTCCTACAGATACACCATAATTCTCACAATTTTTCTATCAATTTCTAAATGATACTGCCTGAAATTATTCATTTAAATAGTTCAAGTTGTAAATATTAGATTTGAATGTAAAGGTTTCAGTTCCTGAAAAACACAACTGTTAGAACACAAAGTCCTGTCCAGTCTATATATACATATATATATATATATATATAGTAAATAAACTAAAGAATTACAATCAAATGCACAAATTCTTACCAAATTAACATCTGAATTAATGTAAGTAGAGTTTTCTAAGAGGTTATAAAATTCCTGGAGGAAAATATTGAAATTTTTTTGGACCCAGCTCCCAAAGGTACAGAACCACAGTGAACTTTGTATTAGAAACACTTTATGGGTCCATTTTACAGCTCTTCTGCAGTCTGAGTGATGGAGACTKATATATAAAARTAAATAAATAAAAGTAATATCAAGGAAATATAAATATTCCCTTGATAYATAAATATCAGGGAAATCTAAAACCATTCCTGATCTCCAAAGCTGAGTCCCATTTTAATCCCATCCCTGGACAGACACTGTTGGAATGTGTCACTAAAAATTCTTAAAATCATGCAGTTTATCCCTGGACTCTGTGTCCCCAGTTTACTCTGGAATTCTAAAAATACACATAAACCTACCATACAAAGGATTTTTCTTTAATTACCATTTTAATTCTGTTCTATTGATCATTATTATAGAAGCAGACTGCAGCTAATGATGTTGCAACTGCAGAAATATTCCAGATAAAGATCTGGAATATTTCCCTTTTCCCTGAGAAAAGGATGGAACCTCTTTCCATCAGTGCCATTGCAGTTGCAGGTGTTTACAAGACATTGACTCATAAAATAAACTTTTGGTGTTAGAGAACAGGTAAATTTTTTTCAAAATTAAAAAATTTGACCTTTTCTGCTTAGGAAAATGACAGTTTCTGACACTGGTGGAAAACTTCCAATCTTTTCTCATGCAAACAGGAAAAGCATCCTGGAAAAAAAAAATTATTCCCATTTGGGCAAGTTTGTGTTGTTAGTTCCAATTGCAGAGAGGAGCACGGTGCCTCATCTTTGGCTGTGCATGAGCATCATAAACTGCCTGAGGGACTGGCAGGAAGGGGCAGAAAAAACAGCTACAGCCATTTTCACATCAGAACGCAGCTGTAAGGAAAGATAATAATGATGCCCTCCTTATGCATAACATCCCTGTTTTTGGAGCACTTGGGAAAGGTTTTATTCCTCTCTGGAGAGCGGCTGCCCACAAATCAAGCTGCAGATTCTGTTGGGAAGGGGTTGTCTGCTCTTCCAAATTGGTCATCTCCCTCTTGCAGGTCAACAATGTGCAAAAAGGAAGCACAAAAGAGGAAATCAAGACTTGGGTCCTAAAGCTGAGGGACGAAAAGGGAGTTTTCTCTATTCTGTTCTTTCTGATTTCTCTCTAATGAGTGAGCAGTGCATTGGCTGAATCCCACTCTGGAAGCACATCCCCATTGCTCTGACACAGGACTCATCCAGTATCCCAAACCAAACATGCCAGTGTTTGTCTGTTTGCCTTGCAGGAAGTCAAAACTCCTTATCAATAGCATCAGGCTTATTAAATTCCTTATTAAAATTAAATTTTCATTGAAAGCACACCCAGTCTGTCAAYGCTGGCAGCTAGCTTTTTTAAATTGAAACCGAGAAATTCCAAGATAGAACTATAAAATTATTTTATATATCAGCCAGGCAGCCCTTTTGTTAGCAGAAAGTGCTGAATCCATACCCAGAACACTTCACTTCAGGAAACACTTTGGGATTTTGGAGCCAGAAATCATGTTCATCCGGGATGGATCCAGTGGTCCACCAAGTTCCATCACACTGCACCCCTGTCCCACAGCCCAGGGCCTTCACACCCACTCCTGGTGGTGTCAGATTTCCAGAAATACAAGTTTTCCCAGAAGTTCTTGCAGGTGAAGTGCCCTTGTTGAGCAGCACTGTCAGGAAATTCYGAGGCCCTCATAAAATTGCACTTTACAGGCAGGATGGGAACTCCCTCAGTCACTGATTACACACCTTGGATAACTGCTCCCATTTCAAGACTCCCAGTGGAAATTCTTGTGGTACTTTTATTTTTTCCCAACAGCTACAATGTTTTTCATTAATCATTTGGATGCATTTGGCATCCACACCAAGATGACTCTGTCAAACAAAATAGAAACCATTTATGCCCTGGATTTCCTCAGTTCCTTATTTAATTGTTGGTTGTGTTTCTTCTCATGCAACTGTTGTTGGTTTGCAGASTGAAGCATTGAGTAAACACAAGCCTGTCTGCTGGTTCAAAAATCYTGGAGATTTATTAAAAAATAAATTAATTAATTAAAAACCCCACCAAGTTTAACTTCATTTTTTTTAATAAAACTCAGTTTCTTCTGATCTTCATATGATAATAAACTTTCCTAATATTTTCCATTGAAGATTAATACACTTCTCTAGAAAGTTATATCTAATTTATGTGACTTTAAGGGTCATGCTTTAATAACAATGATGAAACACGATTATTACTTCCTAATGCTGAAATTACAGTTTTTACATTGTAAATTTTTCCTGCTATGCGCCCTGTGGCACTAACATTTTTATCACTCCATGTGTTTCTAGTTTTAAAACCTTTACCCCTGCTGTTTGAAAAATATTTCTCATTTTCGTCCCCTATGGAGTACAGAAATCCCTAAAGGCAAACCATTAGTGATCTTTCTGCCTTTTCCCAAACACTTATTATGATCACCAGTGTTGCTTCCACTGCCTCATTGGCTTTTGGTAAAGTATGCAAATGAGATGTTCAAAATACACACTTTTTGCAACTGTGCAAGTTCATACTGATTTATAAAATGGGAAGGCTATTAAAGTGACTGAAAATGTCAGCAAGATTTATGCATGGGTGACAAATTGTATTGGAAATGCTCATTTTTAACGCGCTGGCCTGGGTTCCTTCTCTTTTTYAAAAAGTATTGGATGTGATACACTTGCTTTAAGGCCATTTGCCCCTCCCATCTCCCCATTTGTTTTAAATAGACTCTGACAGTGGCTTTTTGACCAGGAAAATAAACAAAACTCTTCACATCGATTGTTTTGATCATGGAGAGCAGAAATCATTTCTCTTTTTGCTTGTGTTTATCCATGAAAATATTTAGGAGAACACTTTCACCCCTCCTTTGGGATGAAACACTCATGGCCCAGACAGATCCTTCCAGGGAAAAATACCATTTCCAAATACCATAAAGACCATTAAAAAAAAAAAAATCAACATGTGCCATCTACAAATAGAACAGCTACTAAATTTGCCAAACATGGATAAGGCAGACACGGAACTATAAGAAAACCAGCAAAGAACCCCTGTGCTACAATTGCAGGATCAAAAGAAATATGTTATAAATCAATGAAAACACTGCAGAGCATTTCACAATAGCAAGGAAATGATGGAGGAATTTATGAGGGTTCATTTCAATTTCGGCACCAAAGGCAAAAGGAACCTTGTCCCTGATGTTAAAGAGAAAAGGTTTAGGCCYATAATCACACATCATATTATCAAATATGAACAGACAGAAATGGCATAAAGAAAGAAAATCAACAAACTATTGAATGTCTTGAAACACCCATACATAATCTCAGAGGTATAATGAGAAATCCTGCTCTGATACCAACATAGTTATAACTTCTGTCAACATGAACCACATTATGTGAGGGTTTAAACACTTTAAAGCATAGCATGTGCTAACAACRCCAATATTAGGGGAGAGAAGCTGTGCTTTTGTGATTATTTTCTTCTGTTCCTGTGCACTGGGTTTGGTGCAAATCCCACTCCTGTGAAAGCTCAGACCAGGGCCTGGGTTTATTCAGAAATCCCAGTGCACAGGGTTTGAGCCACCCAGCCCCGTGCTCAAGGTATTTAAGAGCCTCCTGCCAACAGACAMCAGAGTTTCAAGAGCATTTAGGGGCACATAAATGCAAGCAGAGCTTTTAATGAGCTGTTCCTCACTTGTTTTTGTTTTYAAAGCTGTACAGGAGTGAACATACCCCGAGAGTTCAGGGCTGTGATCATTTGGGTACCCACAGCCACCACAGATGCAGTCTCCCTCTTCCCAAACTCAAAATGCTTCAAAAGTTATTCTGCAATCCTTTGCACTGAAAAATTCAATACTGAGAACTTAATTCTACTTTTTATATTCAGATCAGTCAGTACCAGTACCATTATTGCTCTGATTTTCCTAATTAGTTCATTAAGTTGCATAATAATTGGTTTACTGCCACCCACTTTTTATGATGCTAGAACTGTGAAAATAAAATTGATTTAGGGCCTTATTCTGATCTATTATGCTTATTCACTCCCATATCCTGGTGCTTGCTGCAGGWTTTTTTCCCCCTTCATCTCTCAAAGTCTGCATATTTTTCCCTGGTTTCACTTAAAATGCAGCCCATATTCCAGTTTTATATAGGTGGGTTTCAGATGTGCATTTGACAAGTATAAACAAATAACCAAAGCATTTCCAATGGAAAACATCTGTCTCTCACCTTAGGAGGTCAAGATAAAACTCAGTGTGTGACATGCAACGTATGAATTTGAATTTATTTCCATTGTGCTAATGACATATATCAATGCCTTGACAGAAGTAGCTGGCATATTATATTAATGGGGCTCTGTCCTAAAAGTGACACTGGAATATCCAGACAAAAGCAGGAAATGGATGAGAAGGGAGCAGCTCTTTGTTGCTAGAGTGAGTAGTGGTTCAGTGTGTGAAACTCTGTCCTCCAAATACACAACAACATGGTTGTAAAAATGGCCACTCAATGCAAATGCCAGGTGCAATAGGAGAGAGATAAATAGAATTCAGGCTCGGATTTGGGAAAAAATTGACATGATCCAAGATTTCCCCAGTGCTGGATTTATATGGATGGCTGGAAGAACACTCATTTCTTCCTGGCCCATGATAAAGTCACACCCAAGTCCTTGTTCTGGGTAGTCACAGCCAGACCAGAGAGCCATGCAAAGGATACAGGAGATTTGCTCAGATAAARCTTAAAATTAGTTGTGGATGTCAGGATTGGAATGGAATGGGAGAGAAGAGGAAAAGCAGAGCAGTCAACAGGTGAAATAAATTGSTCTTYCATCATTTTTGTTGCTTCCCCAAGAGTAGAAATGYAACAAGGGATGCTTCATCTCCTCATCCATAGAAGCCCAGRATGGTTTGGGTTGGGAAGAACATTAAAGTTCATCTCATTCTACCCCCTCCCATGGCAGGGACACYTTTCACTATCCCAGGGTGCTTCAAGCCCTGTCYATCCTGGCCTGGAACACTTCCAGGGATCCAGGGGCACCCACAGCTTCTCTRGGCACCTGTGCCAGGGCCTGCCCACTCTYACAGTAAAAAAATCCAGAGTGGAAAATACACAGCAACAGCCAAAAAGTAATTTTAAAAAATGAAAAGAGAAAGAAGAGTGAAAAAATTATATATTTGCTTAGTGCCTGCACATTGGAGACACTTGTGCACACTCCCAAAACCAAAGTTTCCAAAGAAACCTCCTCCCATCTCCTCCTGTGGAGAAAACCATCGAGTTCCAAACCTTTCATCTCCCAGTGGCCCAATCCATCAGCCCAGCCCCAAGCTGCAGTGGTAGGTGAATAAAACAGAATTGGAAAGCAGCTACCAGAGGTTTTCATGAGGTTTTTGCTGCTCTTGGCCTGCTTTTTTATTTTTGGCTGTCGACTTTGCAGCTTTTGGAAACGCGAACCTGGTTTTCCCTCCAGCAACAGCGAGGAAGGGAAAACAGGTTCACGTAGTGGCTGAGTGCACCCCTGTGCATGTGCTTCAAAAGTKAAAAGTTTATTGAGATTGCAAACAGTTTAAATGTTATTGGGGATGCAATATGGTGCATTATACTCCCRTGCTGACCAGATGGTTGCCTTAAACAAATGCCACCAGCGCTTCCAAGGGAAGCGACGCCGGTTTGGAGGTGGCCGAGCCCTCCCTGCCAGAAATGCCATTTTCCTCTCAGGTTCCAGAAACGCCATTTTCCTCCCAGATTCCAGAAATGCCATTTTCCTCCCAGGTTCCAATCCACAATTGCTGCATTAACTGCTCTGGAACATTGACTCCCAAAACTTTTCTGCCAATTGATTGCTGTCCACCCACCCTCAAAATTTCTCTGAGGCAACAAAGCACTGGTTTCACCAGGAATTTTGGTAAAAGCTCTTGTGGACACACAGTTGGCTCATTTTGACAGGAACCAGTTCTTAAAGCATCTCAATGAGGWTGACTTCAGACTGTACTTTGAGAACACTTAATTAGTGTTAAATAGAGGTTAAAATCAGAGGTTTAGATTAACAGGAAAGAAAGAAACCTGTGAAGGTGGAAAGGCCTGAGCTGCACAGGCCCTAGCGCAGGGTGCCCAGAGCAGCTGTGGCAGCCCCTGGATCCCTGGAAGTGCCAAAGTCCAGGTTGGRTGAGGCTTGGAGCACCCTGGGATGGTGGAAGGTGTCCCTGCCTGTGGAATTGATGAACTTTAAGGTCCCTTCAACCCCAAACTTTTCTAGGATTCTATGAACCACCATCAAACCCATTTTATACACTCATATCAAACCTGAAGCACAATTTTTAAGGGAAAGAGATTCATCCAGTGGCTCTGTGCTGCAGAGCAAGTTCTGGAACTTCTCTCCATGCTGAGGGATACTCATCTTACTATACAGATACTACTGTTTTCCAGAGAAAGGCCATGGAAGCAAGGACCAGTTCTCACCATTCCCATTCCCTTAATCCATTTTCCCTGTTCTCCCAGAATATGACTTCATTTGATGAATGTTTTGTCTCGATGTAAACATTTTCTAACACTGCAATAAAGAATCCATTATAAAAGTGATTGAGATGTTTCTGGTAGTTTTTGCTAAAAAGAGATGATTTGCACTTTTTTTTTTTCAACTGTTCACTTGAAGGGAACTGATGTGAAGTTAGTGCTATAATAAAGATGTAAATAAAATTCATTATAGTTCATAGATTTCCTGATACCATTTTTATTGACTCAATATTACTGAAATACGTAAAAATAAATATATAAAATTATTTTGAGAGTTCATCAGAACACCTTATTTTATCATCATAAAATAATAATGGAAAATCCCTTCAGGAGTAAAAAAAAATATGACATTTACAATACATGAATTTTCTTATGTTTTCCACAAGTTACATAAAATTAAATGTATATAATTAATGTTCCACTGTTTATGAGCAGCACTGCTTTGCTCCTGCTGCATACAATGTCTCAAAGCCAAGACATAAAATAGACCCATTGGAGCCAATTTCCCTGCAGGATCACAACATTTTTTATGGTTTCTTGTAACCATCTAAATCTCAGCACTCGAACGGTGTTTGTCAATGAATCTTTTAGCTTAATTACAAGATGTCACATGCGCTCTGTGACCTGTGTTTGAGGTCAAGGAACATTTATATCTCACTGGAGCAAATGGAGCTGTTCACTGAAATGCAGCATTCCTTGTGCTCCAACTGGAGCTGACAGACRTCAGGGATCGTTTGGAATCCTCGTTACAAATTGTAATTTACTCCTGGGGTGTAAATCAGAATGCATAAGCGTGTCTCAGATTCAGGGATTGGGATTTTTTTTTGTCCTYACATCTGTGGAATCACAGAAAAATTTGGGAGGACTCAGCCACGACCCCCTGCCCAAGCAGGGTCAGCTCTGTGGCCCAACCCTGTTGCTGAGTACTTGATCCACTCTTACCCTGCAAACCTCCAGGGGTGGAAATGGCTACTCTGGAAAAACTCCTGCCGTGCTTGATACCCTCATGGGGAAAAAGTTCTCCTGTGCAGTGTGAAGCTCCAGCTTTCCGAGTAGTGCTGGTTGTTCCTCATCCCCCCGCCCCAGACAAAGTTCTGAGCAAAGGAAGGGGGTCACAGGTCACATCCCTGCTGCTCCGACTGCCCAGGATCACAGAGGAGAGGAACTGAATGGTTTAGGTTGGAAGGGACCTTAAAACTCATCTCTTCTCACAGGCAGGGACACCTCCCACCATCCCAGGGTGCTCCAAGGCCCATCCAGCCYGGCCTTGGACAMTTCCAGRGATCCAGGGGCAGCCACAGCTCCTCTGGACAACCTGGGCCTCACCACCCTCATAATAAAAAATGAAGATGCAGMAAGTTCTGGAAACACATTGAGAGTTCCCCCTGTGGCCTCCTCAGGTCACTGATAAAGATGTTATCACCAAAAAAGGCCTCAGAGAGCCTTGCAGGTTCCATCACTTCTCCCAGACATCSTGGGCTTACAGCTCCATCCTCCCATGAACTGCTGCCCTCTCTGAGCCTGCTCATCCAGCCAGGTTTGGGTGGGTTGGTTTGGCTTGGTCCCAGCTCCAGCTGAAAACAAACCAACTCCTTCCTAGTCCGTATTTGTTGAATACTGACCCATGTAGTAAACTCTGATAGGATAACAAATTTTAGGAAACTGCAGTGAGAAAWTAAAATTTTGACTTTTCTGTCTTCATAAATAGAATAAGAAGTTTCTGCTGCCTGGATAAGTTTAAGGCTGTGACTACAAACATTGTAAACTCCAGCAGTCATTCCATGGGTTACATCATATGGGAAGAGCATGGTCTTGTGAGCACCAACTCAGCACAGGTTTGGAAACTGGGAAATTCTGTTTTTACCATGAATTAGTCATTGTGTGGTAGGCTGAGAAACTCATCTCTGAGCAGGCTCTGAGGACATTATCATGGAATTATTTAGGTTGGAAAAGTCCTCCAAGACCATGGAGTCCAAGCTGTGCTCCATCCCCACCTTGTCCCCAGCCCAGAGCACTGAGCCATGCCAGGATGGGGACTCCAGACCCGCCTGGGCAGCCCCTGCCAATGCTCAGCCTCTCCCTCACTAACAAGGCTCTGATTGAGAACAAAGTGACATTCCCAGGTAGCCTGGGCTTGGCCACCGCCACTGCCCATGGTCACATCCCTGCTGCACAGCCTCTGCTTCCCTCCACACCACAAAACAAGCCACCAAAAGTCACCACTCTGGATTGGCAGCCAACAATCAGAATAATTTTCTTCAGAACTATTCCAAATAAGCTCCAAAAGTCAAGAACAGCACTCTCCCCAATGCTAAAACCTCAGTACAGCTGTAACATTTAACCCAGCCCTGTAATTAGCTCTGGGTACAACTGAAAGAGTCTGACACCAAATCCAGGAAAAAAACATTTTGCTTTTCTACAATGCATAAACAGGCATCTTTCTCTGTGCATTCCTCACTGGATCTTCAAGCCTCTGCCAACTTGATTACCCAATTCTTAACTAAATATTTGCCAATTGCAGCTGCGATACTAAGTGGTGCTGCTTGAAAATTCCTTTAGCAAAAAGAAGAAAAACATCATTACAGCACTTTTATTTTTAGTGGCTTTTCTTTTAATGAAAAAAAAAATCCCTTTAAGTGTATTAGATAGCGTGCTGTAATGAATAAGAACTTAAAAATATATATCTACCAATAATTTTATATTTATTGCACTTAATTTAACAAATTATCACACAAACTACATAGGCAGCAGTTTTGCTGTGAAATTWTTATACTTAAATGAACTTTTGACAATGTATTAATTACAAGGACATGACCACATTTATTCTGCTGATCCGGTAATTACATGCATTAAAGAAATATTTATTCAGAAACCATGTTGTGTACTTCAAAACAGGCTTTTATTGCCAGGCTACATTTCTTGTATACAAACTGCCTTCTTGCCATTTATGAGCCCTTTTCAAACTTCTACAGAGGGCCAGAAACACTGAGTAAACTCTGGGCTGAAACTTTCCCTGCACATTTAAAAGGACCAGAACTCTCCATCAGACACAGACCTCAGGCTGGACAGAGARGTTGGGGCAAATCTGCACTGATTTCATCCTGCCTGGGCTTTATTGTGCTGTTTTATGGGGAAAAGAGAAGAAGTGGGTTCAATAATCTGCATTTGAGTTGGCACAAATTAATTTTTGTTTCCTAGATATGAWGCTCATGCAACCCATCACAGCTGTCATTGTGAGCCTRAAAGTGCACAACATTTTCCTTGCTRGATGTGGGGATATCCCTGATAATAAAGAGTTCTGTCATCATCACATTCCTGAGCCCTCAATAAGCACAGGTGAAATGGAAAAGCCAAATTGCCCCTGAGATTTTGTTTGCAGTTTATGGTGCAGCCTTTTGAGTTCCACTCAACATCAAAACCTGAGGATGACTAAAATAAGAAAACCAAAGACTGAACACCAAAGGTCTTATCTCCAAAACTGAGTTAAATTTTCCTTCTTAGCCAGTGCACATAAGCACTCAAATTTTCAATTATTTTTATTAACTTTTGAGGCTACCCAGTTCTGTTGTATTTGACAGCCAGTGCAAAAACTTGAAATATTCTCCCTTGCATTACAATCTTTCCATTAAGAAACAGAGAACATCTTCACAAAAGGAGACTGTTTGTCTAAACAAAACCAACACATTTCTGTCCTTTTCTCTCAATGGATGTTTGATAATGCCAGGAAAAATTTATGGAGTCCTCAAGTGATGAGCTGCTCTTGACTGTGAGCAACAGCCAAAGGTTAGAGTCACCTGATAGAAACCTCTGCATGTTAAAACAATCTAATTTTGCTCTATAGTTGTTGTTAATTCTTATTCTACAAGCCAGGATTGTTTTTAGCATGTCATTGCTTTCATTTTTAATGGAAACTTACAGTGCACATGAGCAAAGGGAAAAATTTGGAATTCTGAATGAACAGCCTTAATTTTCATAACCACCCTAGCCAAAAGAAACAGTTTGTCATAAAGGAAGGGATGTAACCCATTATAATTTGTCTCCCACAATGAAAATAACAAAGCAAAGCACTAAGGGAAACAGGCACAGCAGCCCAAACCTTTTTAAATGTGGGTTTAAGTTCATTCATGGTTTAAATCACTAAAYTAATACATGGAGACCTTTCCTACCCACATGAAAAGATTTACTCTTGCAAATTGGAATTGTCCAAGGAAAAACTGGATGTGACCAAGGTGGGGTTTGGTCACAGGTTGGATTCAATGACCTTGGAGGGCTTTTCCAGCCTCAATGATTTAGTGATTCTGAAACTAGCTTGTGCCACTTTTTCCCAGTTTTTTGGATATTTAGAGTGGCTGTCATGTACCTGGAATGTCTGATATCTAAGGATGAGGTCAGTCCTTGTTCCTCATCACTTTACAAGAACATTTGCCATGACTGACAAACTGGACACACTTTTTTTTTTTTAGTCTTAAGAGGAACCACCCAAGTCCTATGTTTGGTTTGAGGGCAACCCCATCCTCTCGGACAGGAAAACAAAGTCATGGGGTGATTTCAGCCCTTTTCACTGCTGTAACAAACAGCAGTTTTGGGTATAGGATAACTGCAGCAAGGTGGAAGCTGTGAAAGGTTATGCAAATGCGGGGAATTAGAATTCTATCTCAATGTCATTACATGTGTCTACTTAGATGCACATTTTCTGCTATGTTTAAGTTAAACAAAACACTAAATGACTGTGTAGTATGACATCTCATTAATATGTTTCTATTCACATCTGTGCCTTTAGTATTAAAAAAAATAGGCTGTTCCAGTGATAAGAGATTAAGTCCTTTAATTAGAAACAAATGACAAATCACTGTTAACCCCATGTGATGCTTTCTCAAACTTCCATCAAATATTCCCCTTAAAACATTATTAAGCACAAGTTCAGCAGATCTACTTCCTAGAAAGTGCTATTTAACAAAACCCAGGCAGGATGTTAATACTGAGGCTGAATTACAGGTTGCCAGAGCATTTCCTGCAAGGGGATTGACAGGGGATCATTTTGTTATGGGGCCACCTCCAGCGTGTTGTGACAACCAGTCATTACACCTCTGAGCRCAGCACTCAGCTGTAGGTTTCTACAGGATGCAAATAGCTCCAAATGGGTTCAATTTAGAGACAGCAGATAATGTATCATTCACTTCTTTAAGGTAGAAGCTTTTAATTTTCAAGGAAAAAGAAAGAGGAGTACATTTCAGTCTCTGGGAATAAAGATCTGCTTAACAAAGCCCGCCAGAAACAAAAAAAAACAAAACAAAAAAAAAATATGAATGGAGAGTAGCAATAACTATTATAAAAATAAAAAGCTCAACTTGCTTTTCCCACTTGTCTCGGAGCCCCACAGGCTGTGTTAGCCCAGCATCCCTATTTACTTAGGATGCCACACAACTGCTCGTTCCAAATCTGTGCTTTGCAACTGGTGACAAATACTGGGGAGTAAGATTTCCTATTTGCATAGCAACCCTTTCATCTCGAGTAGTCCCTACAGATTTTGCCAAGTACCCACACAGAAGATCAAAATGGAGAGTAATAATTATTGACGACAACTAATTCACGGTACAGGCATGGCAAGAGTGGAAAAAATCAGATTTACCAAAACAACAGCAAAATAAAGAGACAGAAGATGTCCAACCTGCTCAGAAATGGCCATTTTCAAGAAAGAATTTACTGCTTCAAAACACAAACATAGCCCCAGGTATTGCAAGATTACATGTTTTTAGAAGTGCTGACTATGTTGGAAACAAAGACAAAACTCCAGGTATGTAAAAAGCAACAGGTTCACAAAGGTTTTAATTAAATCTTATGGATTTCTGTCATCTTATTCTTGCCTTGGAAGCTCCAAACACAAAATTTAAACAGTGCTATAGTTTCTCCAAGTCYACTTCTTTAGGGTAAGACATCTTATATATAATATATATATAATAACAGGACAGGTTATTTTGTTTAATGTTGATTTTTTGACAATACCTACATAAAGAGAGGTCAGTGGCAAATAAAATCCATTTTCTAGAACTACCTGTCCATCACAGCCTTTAGCCAGTACTCCATAAAACTTTAAGATTTCTCTGTCTGTTATTTAGGTTTGGTTTGAGGGGTTTTTTTCTCATCCACAACCCTGTGATTTAACAGAAATGAAAGTCAACATCTGACCAGACAGAAAATGTTTGCGCACTAAAAAAATGSTCTAATATGCAAATATGGGTGTTCTGCAATCTTACTGTAAATACAGTGCAAAAGGGAGGTAACTTGCTAATATATCATATTATGTGATATATTTGAAAGCTGGAAATTTGGTATTGAGTGTATTTTTCTTTGTCTTCAAAGTAAAGGAAGGAATATGCAAATCAAAAGCCAGAGCAAATTAAAGGTACTTTGTAATTGACATTTTAATTATCTTGTTTGGATATTATTCATTTTATTTATTCTCCTAAATGCAAACAATTCCGGACCACTGTATAAATATTATCTCCACTGGAAGCCGTCAGTACCTCTAATAAAAACGTACACTTGCTTGGCTACCAAATCCAATTAAACTTATTCTAAACATACTGTGCTCATTGTAACAATGTATTCCTGAATAACACACAAAAGACTTTGGAAAGAGGGGACAGTTTAAACCAGGCCAGTGAAAAGACATAATTAGAGCTGTGTGGGCTTGGCAAAACCATCGCGACAAACGAGCCCGAGGTTACTTTTGCCAAAGCCCTCCAGGCTCACTGAGGTTTCATTTCAGTGAGGAGAGCTTAATTCTGGTAAGTATCAGATATAATAGGATGTAATCAAATATAAAATAATAATAATTTAAAAAAGAAAAAAAGACAAGTGGGAAAGAAGAAACTGAGCCCTCCTCAATGAGAGTTAAAATACAAGCCTGTGTATTYGCTGGCTGTGTTACAAGTGGGTTCAGCCAGTGCAGGTTTGTTTGGGAAGAAGAAAACCTGGAGATGAATTGGTAGGATTAACACAAGCAATTTATTTTCTGGAAACTCTTTGTCTGAGCTTGGGCTTTGCCCACAAACCTCACAGGGATTTCTGTATCTCCTGATTACCAAACACACACTCAGGATTTGCTCACGGGGCGGTCAAAGTTACTTGGGGCGGTTTCATCTTTGAGGGGGGTGAACTGCTCTAAAAAGGGGCAYGTAAACAACTCTTCCAGCTTTGATTACCCTTGGACAAGAGACCAGAGAGTGTTTTTGAAGGGTTGCAAAAGATTTAGAGCTTCAGAGGGAAGTGAGAAGCTCTTGGTGACCTTCCTGTACTCCACCGAGCGGGAGCACTCCCACCTGTGTGCAAGCAACATCCCCAACACCGAGCAACAATCCTGGAAACTGGATTGTCCTTGGGAAAGCTGAAATCTTYCAGTTCAATCTGCTAAAATTAGGCTTGGAACCTGATATTCTGAGCATGAGACAGGAGCTGGAAAGGTGGAATGTTCTCTCACACCCCCTCGTTTCGGTGGGTGCTGTGTGAAGCCCATTAAGGGTGCATGGGGAACATCACACCCCTTCCATTTGCATGCCTAAATATAGACCKGGGAACCTGAATTTAGCTCAGTTTTGGCTTAGCCTTCAGATGAAAATGAAAGAGCTAAACCAATTGTTAAACCACAACCTTGCAAACCAGTAAGCTGGGGAGGAATAAAAGGAAAAAAAAAAAGAAAAACAAAAAAAATTAGAATCCTGTGTGATGCTATTGCAGGAATCAGGAAATCAGGAATCAGTGGGTTTATAGCAATTCCCTTGATTCATTCCACGTTTCCTCACTGGAGGGAGGATCAAGCTRCCTCTGGTGTGAAGGTGTGACCAGTGCCAGCCCACAGCCCTGACACAGGATGGAAATTTGGGGGGGAAAAATGTCCCAGGTACCTCCATCCTCCCAAAAACCACCAGGACAAGCAGGTCTGAAGCCATGCCAGCACCAACTTTTGCCCAAAATGTGATCCTTATACACATTCCTGTGGGACAGAGGAATTGCTCCCAACCCTTCAGAGCCCATAGGATATTTTGTCATCAGGGACACGGCAGAAAATCACTCTGTGATCACAGCAATCACTGTGGACAACAATAATAATAATAATAATAATAATAATAATAATAATAATAATAATAATAATAATAATAATAATAATAATAATAATAATAATAATAAAATTTTCATCCTTAAAACACTTTTAAAACATCTGCTAACAGCTGTCCCCAGCTGCTGGTTAAAGAAGACAATAATTATAGCCCTGCTGACACTCAGGGTGGCAGGGATTCCTGGGGGGATAGCRATGCCATTCCAGTCACACCCAGGCCTCATGGCTGCCATGTGACATTTCCACTGCCAGGTTCCATGGAAGCATGTGGTTCTTCCCATCACACCAAGAAGAAGTGCAGGAMCCAACATTTTGGTGCTCTCAGACCTCCCTCATCCTCCATCCCAGCAGGAAACACTGCACTGGGAAAATGTCATAACTTTAAGGGAATAGAGGAGAATTCAAGAATGGATATTTGGATTTTTAGTGTATTTTTTCTTTAAATTTGAATTAGGATCTGCAATATGCCAGGACTTTTTTTCCCATGCAGCCTCACCTAGGACCCAAGTGGAATGTTGAATTGAAATCAGATGCATGAACTACCTCTCGCCACCTCTTTACCTCTCATCCATGAGCTCATGGATGGGAAATTTGCAAATTAGAGTCATGACCTGCCTGTGAATGCATTTTAAATTTTATTATCACAGTTCCACGCAACCTTAGCCTTCCTTTTGAAGTTAATTAATAGTTTAGGGTTTACAAWTTCCTTTACTTGCCTATCTCAAAACCAACCATTTATTTTTAGGGAAACCAGTGCCACTGAAAATCTGGACAACCCCTCCACCTGCAAGGAATGCAACGATGTCTCTCAAACATTCTGTGCCAAGGGGAGGCCCACAAGTTGCTGTGAGAGCACACATTTGTGTACAGAAATGTTAATTTTAGYTCTAAACACTGTTTTTTGGACCTGAATCTTAAACCTCTTGCATTCAGATAAGTATCTCCCTGGAAGCCAAGGCTCCAACAGGGAGATTGCTCCCCAGCCATCAACTTCCCCAGCCCTGATGTGGCTCCACCACCTCTCCTCACATTCAGTTCCCATCCTGGCATGTAAAATTATCTGATTTTTAGGGAAAAAAAATTATTTAATTAATATTAATAAATAAAATTGTTCAAATTGGGTTCTGGAGATGCTTTGCTTTTTTAGAAGGTTGTAGTCCAAACCCACAGCCTGATAAGAACCTGAAATCCCAGGGGGGAAACTCTATTTAACCCTCAGTTCAACTTCTAATGAAAGGAAACATAGAAATGTAGCTATAATTCAAGATATCGTATGGAAGTCTGTACAAAGTTTTTTCAAAAATATAAATTACAAGAGATTATTGATTTTTAAAAAGCTTACTTCAACAATCAGCTTTCTATCTCATTCTATTCCACTCTCTCTCGTTTATTCATTTCCTTATGTAAAAGAATTTAACCAAAGGAAACTAGCATTTTAATTCAATTTCTCCTATAAAATATATAATTTTATTTTGTCATAATGGCTGCTTTTATTTCCAGAGTCAGATTTTATTTAAATTTCAGTCCATTAGGAACAAAACTTGCCATTTTCTGATAAACAAAATCAGCAGGGAAGCCTCTTCAAACTAGGAATGTATTTTCTATCAACCTTTGTTCTAGCTGGTCTAAATGACAGGTATATTCCACTTTTCCTGCATTTAGTTTTAAAGATTCTATGGGGAGAAGGGTGAATAAAGAGAGTGACATTTTTAACAACAAAACTAGCAATCAGAAAAGCAGCCCAATGACAGGCATGTGGAAGAAATGGGGGGGAAAAAAAGAAAAATAAAAAAATATCTGATCCATTGCTTYGGACCACCAAAGAGGACTAATATGAGTCATTAACAGAAAACCGTTAATTTTCCTCCCTGTGACTGTTGTTTGTAGAAGTGCTCAAACCTTTGAGGTTCAGTCATTTAACTGTTTCTTGGAAGGCTGAAAAAGAGACACCAAGGAATTCTTTAAACAGAAAAGAAGGCAAAAAATCTCTAAAAACAATAAATGTAGTGTAGAATTGGGTAAAAAATACAGATTATTGCTTAAAACTGCTCTTAGCTCAGCCAAAAATCCAACAGGGAGATGACAGCATTCCCAACATTCTGCCATGTTGGGTTTGAGTCACGCCACCATGGCCAAAGCCATCTCRCTTCCCTCTGAAGCTCTAAATTCTGAGGGAAATCCAGTCAGGGATTGGGCCAGGGATCTAAATTTCTCCTGAAGGGTGGAAATTTAGATCCCTGGCCCAATCCTTGGCTGGTTTTCCCTCAGAATTCCCTCCCAGTTCAGTGCTTGGCTCGGAAGGAGGTGACAATCTTGAGGGCAGAGCAAGAAGCCACCATCGGTGCAYGTGCCCCTCCAACCAGAGCTCTGAAGTCAACATCAAAATGTTTGTTGGGTCCATGGCATCCCTCAGCCAAGCCTGGAGTCACACAACTGCTTTTGGGGACTTTTAAAAAYTGTTTTCCTCATGTGACAGTGTTCACAGGGGTCTTAGGATGAGGGAAGAGACGAGGATCTGACTCCATGTTTCAGAAGGCTGATTATTATTTTATGATATGTATTATGTTAAAACTTTACTAAAAGAATAGAAGAAAGGRTTTCATCAGAAGGCTGGCTAAGAATAGAAAAAGAAAGAATGAATAACAAAGGTTTGTGGCTCGGACTCTCTGTCAGAGCTAGCTGACTGTGATTGGCCATTAATTAGAAACATCCAACATGAGCCAATCAAAGACCTACTTGTTGCATTCCACAGCGGCAGATAATCATTGTTTACATTTTGCTCCTGAGGCTTCTCAGCTTCTCAGGAGGAAAAATCCTAAGGAAAGGATTTTTCATAAAAGATGTCTGTGACATCCTCACAACACAGCACAAGTGACCCTCTGGCCAGCAGAAAACAGCAGACACCACAGATGGAAGAGTGGCACCAGCTCTTTAATGCCAAAATGGGGTTTGGAAGGTTCTTCCAAGGCCTTTGCCGAAGAGAAATGCCACAATCCCATGCAGGGAATGGCTGGATGCTGTGACCCAAGGTCCAGCATTCCTGTTCCACAGTGACAAGGCAGCTTGGAGCAGTGACACAACAGACACTGCATGGTTCCACAGCAAAGGCTGGGCAAAGGRACTGCAGGAAACGAGGAAACAAAGGAAACCAGGCTGTTTCCAGCAGACATCCCCACTCTGGCCTAAGGACTGCAGTTCTAAAGTCTTCAATCCAGTGTTGGGGAAGAAAATAACTTATTCCCATTCTGAGCAGACCTGGGAAGTTGGATGCTGCAGGCAGGACCTTCTCACTGCAAACCAGAGGCAGCAGCACACAGCCTTAGAATCATTTAGGTTKKAAAAAACCTCTAAGATCATTAAACCCAACCATGATTTCCCAGAATCTCTAAGGCTGGAAAACACCTCTAAAATCATAGAGTTTAACCA
This sequence comes from Cardinalis cardinalis, assembly GCA_014549065.1. Lineage (NCBI taxonomy): Eukaryota > Metazoa > Chordata > Aves > Passeriformes > Cardinalidae > Cardinalis > Cardinalis cardinalis. Next base: position 53,760 of record JACDOX010000305.1, read on the forward strand.
TAGTGGTGAACTGCTGCAGAAGCCAAGGAGAACAGGAATTAGCAGGTATTTTGCTAACCTAAAATGTTTCCAGACCTCCAAGCAATGCTCCTCCTGGGAAATATTAACAAGCAAAATTACAGATTGAGCCTATGGCCTCTAAGCCAGTTTCCTTCAGGCTTTGGGAAGTGGTTGAGCCCCTCTGCAGGGCATCACTGCACATTCTCACTGTGGGAAGGGAGAAAGGCAGCTGGATAAATCCACACCATGCTCAGCACCTGGAGAATTCCCAAAATCCCAGGTCTGGCTGGGGGGGAGCTCCTTTGGTAGCTCCTGGAACATTTTCTAAAAATCTCTTCTCTAGCACTGACCTTTCTGGTTGAAAAAGTCCAGATTCCTCTGAGCTTTGTTTTGTTTGTTACTAATTCTGACCTGAGGATTCACAGGGTATTCCAAAAGGGGAGTGAAACGAAGGAGTTATTGCAGCCCTAAGAGACTTAAAGGATTATTTCCTTGTAAAATACAAATGACAGTTTTCCTGTAATGTTTCTTCTCCATAATGCACATGTTAATCCGTAATTTCCTTTGCCAGATGCAGTGTAATCCTCCTCCTGCAGACACCACAGCACAACTGCTGTTGAGAAAACAGCAGCAAGAGGAGTTCATCCATTCTGAGATGGTAAAAAAATAGCTTCACCAACCAAATTTTTGGGTTCTCCTTGCAGCAGGCACCCAGCCTGATACAGACAGATGCAGCTCTGCATTCAGAGCTCATTTATCTATTTAAAAAATAGCAAAATTGGTACCTTATTTCAACAAAACTCCTTCTTTGAGGTGYGATAGGAGTCACCCAAAATGCTGTTTTGCAACAAACCCTAAATCAATGAATGGAAATTCCCATGACTGGGTCACAACTCACTCATTTACCAGTTGCTTYTTTGCCACTTTTTAAGGATTCCTCAGGCAAAGAGGAATTTTTTAATCTTATGCAGGCTCAGTAAATTAGTTTAGAAACAACATCTTGAAAGTCTTTAAGTAGAAAAGCAAATCCAGCGTGTTAAGGAACAAATCTACCACACCCCATGAATAAGTAAATAAAGGATCTGGATGGATTTGTAGAAAGGAGTGGGAAAAAGCTACAAAAACACACAAAACTCCATTTTCAATGCATTGYGGGTTGTTTTCATTAAGATTCTGTAGATGATTTGATATTATTCTCTCAAAATTATTGTTCCTCATTCTGCTATGCTGAGTTCCTCCCCGAGCTATGACAGAAGGAATAATTACCTTGCTCATTAGTTCTACCTACAGCATGAGTGCCAATTCATCTGGTGATGATATTGAGAGTGGAACCAGTTTGGGGGATCACAGAGCATGGACCCCTCAAGGAATTTTGAGGCTGGCCTGGGGTCCCCCCCCATCCTCACTGTRCAGGATTTTCAGTGGAATTCACCCTTTTCCATGGTACTGAGAAAGACTTGAATCCTGCTTTTTCTAAACATTTCCAGAGAGATCCAACAGCGRCATTTCAAATTCTGCTTTCTCCTGCTCCAGCTTCTTTCCCTCYCTGTCTAAATTTGTGCGTGAGCTGATCAGCAAACACTGAGTGATGGCAGAGCCAAGTACTGCAAAGTTCATTAAAGTCATCCAGGTGTTTGTACCCACTCAGGTAAGGAGTGAAGGATGCAGCAACATAAATTACACCCTATTTCAGTGCCATCCAAGTGCCAAATCCAGCAGTTCCTGTCCCATCTCTCCAACCACAACACCCCAAAAACTGCACGAAGAAACCCTAGCAGTATTTTGTTGTATTCAGTCTTTGAAACTCATTTGTCCCCAAAACCTCAGATTTTCCCCCAGGTGAGGGAGAGACCAGAGAGACACTCAGATTTTAGATTTAGTTAATTGAGGAATGTGAAATAGTTGTAAGAGGAGGAATGTGTTACCAAACCCACACTCAGCATCTCCTTCTCCCCCAAATGTGGGACTGGCAGGACCCCACACACATCCTCAGATCTGGGGACAAAGTCAGGGAGATCTGGACAGGAATTTGTTGCATTTCCCACATCCAACAGCTGAAGGTGATATAAATAACGTAGCTTTGTTCTTATAGTCAGTTTAGAGTTATCCAAGAGATCCTGGAGATCTCAATATTTCCACTCCATCTCCACCAAATATGCTCAAGCACTGCGCGCTGCRAAACCTTCATCTCGAGTAATTAAAGTGTAAGAAGGAATGTGAAGACGCTGCATTGTCTAAAGCACCAAATGCCACAGTTCTCCAAGATTAATGCCCCATTCCTGTAACTTGGTTGTTCTTGGCTTAAGTATTCAACATAATGCTGCTCATTACAGGGAGCAGTGACATCTCTATCCAAGGGGGAAATACGGTTCAAGTCAGCTTTCGTGTTTAAATATTAGTAGTAAATTCAAATTCAATTTCACATGATCAGTGTATGTGACATTAACTACATCAAGGTAGACTTGGGGATTTCTCAGCTCCGTATTGAAGAGAATTACATGACTGAAAACTAATTAGGGAAGCACATAAAGTGAATTTATTTAGTATTCTCTTGTATGTAGTTAACTTCAAGTAATGTATCAAATTTCCCACAGAAAAGAAAAAATGTGGCTGCATAACACGGAACAAAGTGCATCAGAAATCAGATCTAGCAAATTATCCTTATTTTTCTCCTCTTTTAAAACTGAAAATGTTTAAGCTGTAATGAAAAAATTATAATAGTAGGGATTTTTCCTCTGGAGAAGAGGAGTTCTCTGGTACCCCGTCTCATGAGGGGAATTAGAAACAGCTGCCATGGAAGAAGAACRAGCAGTCCTAAGTTATTTGTCTCTCTGATCAAACAGCACCTGAATTTTGCTTCCTGAGGCTCTGGGGTGCATTTCTGGCAGCAGTGCCCTGCCCAGAGCCTGAGCAGAGCCCRGCAGCTGCTCCACAAGCAGGGCTGTGGCACTGGCACCCAAACAGAGCAGGATGGTTCCAGCACTGCTCAGAGCTAATGCATGCCAAAAACCACTCCTAAATCTTTCCTCTCATCTCTCACACATTTCCCTGCTGGTTATAAAATCTTTAGAATGAACCCTGTTCCTCCTTCTCCCCTCGATGCTGTGCTGGCRCACTCAGACTCTCCCTCCATCTTCTCCCTCTCCTCTCAAAGGGGATAGAAAGGAAATAGTTAAAAAAGGTAAAATAGGAACCTTTCCCTCCTCTGATCCCTGCACCCACCTGGTCTGCTGGCAGCCAGGCTGAGCCCAGCCCTGCCTCCAGCCTGGGTGGCWCTGGTGACTACACTCTACCTCCAAACACCCAATAAATGTTCCAGCAGGCTCTTGCTGCGTGCTATAAATGATAAATATGACAATAGATGTCTTATCAAGTGTTTGTCTCCCATTGTCTGGCTTTGAGCTGAGCATTAAGTCTAAGTGCTGCTGGGGCTGGGCATTAACAAAGCCATTTGTGATAAATGGAGCAGCCTTGGAGGGTCACTGACACTTTGACAAGCCTTCCATAGGCACTTTTCCCTGTAATGTTTTTGCTCTTTTGTTTTTACCACCCAATTGAAGTAATTGCATTGTTAGAACAATAATAGAATATGTTATTAATTGGGAATAAACAAATAAAGCTGGGTCTCCTGAAGGCACTGAAAGAAGAGGGTGATGTGGCTGCAGTGGCAAAGGGATCCATTCCTTCCACTACCTGCAGTGCTGTCCTAAAAAGCAGAGCCAGTAACAATGTTACAGAGTCACATGATGAATTATTGATGAATGATAGGTGATTAAGTTCAAAGAAACTTTAAGGATCACTACTGGAATCAGGTAGTTCCTTCAGCTTGAGTTTGTCCTTCTCTCCCTAGGGCAAAGCTCTTTTTGCAGCATCACATCTCCAAATAACAGTAATATCTCAAATAGGAGCCTCACTGCACTCTGCTTATTGACACATTCCAGTGGGATCTGTGGCTGAAAGCTGCCTTTCACTCCCCATGTCCTTATTTATCATCCTATGCACGGGAAATGAAATATTGAACTCATCTTTAGGGTGGGAAGCCTCCAACGTGCAGCCACTGCCTCCTGCATCGAGACAGCACCACCCCAAATTTGAGCTCTGCTTGCACATTCAGGTTCAGCCATCAACCCCAGCTGGAAAACGAGGGAGCAAAGAGGGATCTCCTGATGCTGGAACCAGAGCTGGGAGCAGGAGAGGGAAGCTCAGCTCCAGGGGTGCCCATGGTGCTCCCAGGGCAGCTCCAGCTCTGCCTCCAAACACCACGAGTCACATCAGGCAAATCCTGGCCTGGGGGAGAATCTATTTCTGACTTAGGCACGCTCAGGGAAGACTAAAGTGATGAGCAAACAGATTTTTGTGGCTGCAGCTCTAAGCTGTGTTGACTGTGGAGCGGGGGGACCATCCTCTGGCGTCAGGAGAGGATTTTGCCCACAGTTGGGAAGTCAAACTCTGCTCCTGCCAGCCTGGGAATGTCCTTCAGGGCCTTGGTGTCCCAAAAAGCTGAGCTTCCTTACTCAACTAGCACATTTCCTGAGGGACAGAAGGCTGAAGTTTGAAAAAATATAAAGGAGAACTTTCCAGATTTTTCTTTACGTGAAATTTTGGTACTTGGATTGCTGCTAAATGCCCAGGATTTTCCAAAGTGGGACCCTACTCCCACCCTTTTGGTACAAGACACAGTGATACAACTGTTATATCCCAAAAAAATAGCAAAATTTAAAGTTAAATAGAAAAATATTAAAGTAAACATTTATCAATATGACACACAAGGGCCAAAAATAGATGGGGAACAAAACAGGGGACTTTGATTATAAAACCAAAACAAACCCCTGATTTTAATACAAACATTTCACAAATCTCTCAAAGAGAGCTCAACAGCTAATTGCTTATCTGGTGACTTAAATGTATAAGTTTGTGCATTATATAAASACAAAATCAAAAGGACTTTATTTTCATTCTAACACTGGAAATGTGCATGAGGGATTTTTTTAATCTCCATCACAAATTAATTTTCCTGGGGTTAATATAAGTGAAATAATATTCAACCAATATTTTTCTTTAGGCAAGCAAAACATTTGGCAAGAATTTGGGGTGGGTTTTTTGGTTGTTTGGATTTTTTTTTTCTTTTACAATCATAATCTGTATCTTAAATATGAAAGAACAATATGAATTTTCTGCCATGGACAACAATTTTGGGATATGATGGGATTGTTGGGAGCGTCAGTGCAGGGCCAGAAGCTGGACTTCCATGATCMTTGTGGGTCCCTTCCAGTTCAGGATATTCTATGATTCTCAACTTCCATCTTTTTYTTTTAAAAGCAGTCAAATCTTAAAAATTTCAGCCTCCCAAAGCCTGATCTCACCCACTAGTGATGGTTCCATGCACAAGGTGTCAGGAGAAGGGGAAGGAAGGGAAGGTGCCCTGCATCCCACACCCTTCCAAGCCAAAGACCTCTGAAGGACCTTTTTTCTTYCTGCAAAACCACTTTAAATTTTAAAAATTGTTTTTAAAATGCCTTCATGAAGATGACTCAAAARCCACCTGATTCAGCATTGATTTTTTTTTGATAGAAACAACAGATTTAGGATGAAAGACTGTTCACAGCTTCAAAATTGTCTTTTCCACGTAAGCACAGAAAGAGGGGGAATAATGTTGGACCCTATTATTCATGGCAAAGCCTAATAAAAATAAATAACCACAACCACAGAAACCAATCACAAATATCAGAACTCATTTCTAATTATTRTATTTGATTTTGGCTTGAATATTCCACCCAGCTCAAATACTGGGTGAAAATATTAAAATATTTTTACATAATATTTTATCACAATATTTTATTCCCCTGCCTGAACTCTCAAAATAAGGAACAGAAGTCTGGAAAACATGATCTGTGTAAAAGTGATGCTCAGTGATCTGGGTGACCCCAAAGGGAAGGATCAGCAGTGATAAGTTTGTACATAGATGGGTGGGAGCTGCAAAGAATTTGCTCCCTGTGTCCACTTCAAAAAGGATAAATAGGAACAGGCTGGAACTGCTGAGGAGGAGATTTTGATTAGACATTAACAAAAAAAAAAAAGAGCCTATAGAGATTGTGGAAAGTCCATCAGTGGTGATGTAAAGAGCCAGTTAGACAAGGAWCTGTCACGAAGGATTTGGGCAGAGCTGATCCTGCCTCCAAGCCCTATTTCCTATAATATCTGTGCTCTTCCCTCTCTACTTGCTCTGTTAATTCAGATTTTGCTCTCCCCATGTGAGAATATTTTCCTATTTTTACTTCATTTGTAAATGAAACATGTTCAATACTCCTATTTTTCACTTTTCTTTTTCCTGGAACTTCAGGCATCTAGAATTCACTAAGTATTTTAAAATACAAGTACAGCCTTCAGGAAACCAAAACTGTGGTTTCTCTTTATGTCTATTTTCATTTAACAAATAGCACACATTAAAGTAAACATTTATCAATATGACATACAAGTGACAAATTAAAAACTGGATGAAAACTAAATAGAAAGAGTAAATTACACTAAAACACTAAACCAAACTGGCACCAGGCACTGAGATGCCTGAAGAGTAAACTTTTCCTCCTCTGATATCTCAGATCATGATGGGGGAAATATAAAAAAAAAAATCTTGCTAAGAAACATTCTTCCTGTCCTGATTTAAACCAAAGATTAAAATGAAGATGAGAAAATGTAGACAAAGTCATTGTGGTCAAAGAACAAACAACCCATAATTCTCACAAAGATTAAATCCTGGATTTATCTCCAGGATCTGTTGCTTTTTATCAGAGAGGCCTTGGAAGGAAGAGACAAGAGGAACTGCAATGCAAACTGAAAACCACCCTGGAAATTTTCCTGAGTTTCGAAATAGTTTGAATGACGTTCTCGGGGCGTTTCCAGAAATAGAAATGCCCARTGCTCAAGAACAGCAAGGAAAGCAAATATCCCTGCTGCAGCAAAATCCAAAATAGGCCTGGAGCTTCCAAACCCTCCCATCATCATTCCTTTAACCTTGTCCCTCTTGCCCGTGGTAGCTCTGGGTTCCTGTGACCCACCCAAAGTGTTGGCAGCAGGAGGAATTCATGGCACTTCCACTCATGGCCCTCCCTCAGAGCAGCCTCTCCATCCTTCCTCTCCAAAGCATTTCTTTGAGATTTTTTTCCTGTTTGCCCCGCACCTTCCATTTTTCAGTCAGTCCTTATACATTGTTTCCTTCCAAGTCTTTCCTACCCATTATTAATTTTTTAAAATTTAAAACCTTTAAAATTTTTAAAGGTTTTTTCCTATTTTATTTAGATTTCCTCTGTTATTTCTATACACACATCCACCATATAATCTTCTTTCTACCTTCCTCAAACCAACTTCCTACTGTAAACACTCCAATCTACTGGAATTTTTAGCAAGAAATCAAGGCAAATTCTTGCCTTTCATAACATGGTCAACAAAAAAAAAGTTACATGTTAGAACTGATTAACTGAATCAAAATTTGATGGATAAATCAGAAAAATGTCTTAGGTTTTTGTTTTAATCCMTTTTTTTATTCCCCATTGCAGCCTTTGCTTCAGAAGTTGCCTCTTGGAGCCCACTACCAATGGGATGTAAAATTCTGTCAATGAGGCTGAAGTTTAGAAAAAGTTAAGCTGCTAATTTGGTCTCTAATCACCTAACACAAAAATCCCAGTGTTTTGTAATGACATCATGCATAATCATAAGGCAGAATGGGATGCCATCTGTTTTGCACCATTTCCCTTTGTCTCATTAATCAGAACTTATTTCTGTATCTCACTTTTTCTACTCCATGTAGATCATTCAATACTTTTTATACCTTTTTTTTTTTTAATTCAGGATTTATCTGACCCTCAGGTTCTCACAATTCCATCAGCTCACCAATAAAGTCAGAATGAAATTAGTTCTCCTTATTTCTTGTATTATTTTAGATATGTGATTGAGCAGGAAATAATTCCTACAACCCAAAAAAGTCATAAAAGTAAAAAAAAAAAAAATTTTTTCATTTTTTNTTTTTCATTTTTTAACATTCTTCCTCAAAAATTTTAAGGATCAAAATGATTCTCATGAGCAAAATTAATTTAATACTTAAGTACAGAAGCTATTTCATCAGTCACTGTTAGTGTTGCTTCGCTTCAACCTCTCATCATAACAAATACTCCAGATCCTGAATGTTTCCAGGAAGAAAAACACCTRATTTCAGGCCAACCCAGAGTGGTTTTAGGATATTTAGGGTGACCACCTTTTCCYCAGCTCCTTCAGAACCCTCTTGGTGCCCAAACCCCACAAGCAGCACCTGTAGGGACTCAATCCTTCCTGGAGATGGGAGCTGACTGAAAAAATACCCAGTATGATGTTCCTAAGCTAAACTGCTGTTACAGCTTGAAAAAKAAACTGATTTATTATCAATTTACCYCTGTGGAATGTGTCCCCACCTCTTTCCCCACCCTCAAACCAGAATACCCCCCTCAGCACAAACTCTTTGGGGCACAAACTGTGCCCACATCTCTATTGGAAATTACCAAKCACATTGCAGCATTTCCCCAAAACAAAATAACAACATGAAGGCTGCAGGATGTGCTTCTCCTGCATAAAGCATCTGGTTTCACAGTTCATCAGGAGTTTCTTTTTYCCTCTTATGGCTTTGTGGATAACTTTTTACGTCCTGTTTAGAGGCAGCAGTAAATTGGCATTTCCAAAGTCACAGTTTGASCAAAGCTGCCGCAGCCGCCCGTCCTGGTGGATTTATCAACCTCAGCCCCTCTCTCCTGCTTCTCCTGACAGCTTCCTGCATGGAATGTTTGCATGGAACTTGTGGGGTTGTTTTTAGTTTACCTTTTTTAACTGTTTCCTTTCTATCCCCTTTACAGGCTGCTCAGCTTGTTGTGCTGACTGAGCTGGGAATTCTTGGAGTTTCATCAGTTCAGGCCTCCCTTCTCTCCTTTATTTAGGGATAAATAATGCAGAGAATCAGAGAATAATTTGGGTTGGAAGGGACCTTAATGCCCCATCTAGTTCTAGCCCTCCTTTAGAGCARGGCGGTCCCCCACTTATCCACTTTCACATGCAATTTATTTTAATTAATTGTGGTGRGGATTAATTCCAGGCTGGGAGTTTTCACTGCAAGCAGCATAAGCACAGCTTCCTACCCCAAAATCTCCTGTTTGACTCTGGCAGAGGTAGAATTGATCTGAACTTTTCAACAAATTCCAGACAGTCTTTGCAAAAGTGCAGATTTTAAACCAGGCTTTAACACAGGAATATAAAATTCCTTAGAATGTAAAATTCCCCCCAAGGCCTGGCAGGGCACCGTGGATGCTGAGCACCTGGACCAACTTGGAATGAGCAGAAATTCCCTGAGCATCCCCAATCCAAACTCTGCTGCCCCAGGCCAGAGCCTCTCACCACCCTGGAAAACCAGGGTGGGTAAATTCTTGCTCCTCAAAAAGTTCAGAGAGTGATTTTCTCTTGGGTTTGTAGCACTGTCCCTTCCCCACCAGTTCCTTGGGGCCTCCTGGTGGAGGAACACCACCCCTAAACACTTCCGATTATTACAAATTGACAAAAATTACAATTTCACACAAAACCACAAAAAATATCCAGTTCACAAAATACAAATCAACTATATTGAAAAAAAAATTCACCCAAATTTATTTCCTCCAAGTACCAAAAACTTTTCAAATTTTAAGTCAAATACTCATTCATAAAAAARRAAACAATCCTACAAATCCAACCTTCTAAAATAACCCTTGAAGCTCTCTCTGCAAACCAGTCCCTTCTTCCAAAATAATCTGGCTTTTCTACAGATTACCATCCCCTTTCCTTATCACTCCCCCAGTTCTTGTGTGATCTGCAAGCACTAAAAGTTTTTTTTTTTCCCAGGTCATTACTCATTCCATGGAAATGCTTTACACCATGGCTGGGTCTCCATGAGATGTTGCTGAAAACATCCCCATTACTTTTTTGCAATTAGTTTACCACTTTTAAATCTGCTTAATAGGGGCCACGGTMATTTTTTATGCCCTTATTTCTTTTATTGAAATGTTGTGTAGCACTAAGTCAAGGATAGAATTTTCAGTACATTATGGCAGGTCCAGAAGTTTTATCAGTCCCTTTAGCTCAGATCTTTGCTCCCAAAGCCTGGAATCTTGGAGCCAGCTGGCAGCCAAACTTTCTCTTAATTCTGTAATTTTAGCTAAGTTAATTCTATCTAAATTAATATCTGTAATTTTAACCATGACCAGTGCCAAGACCTAACCTTTTATGAAATCAGTTCAGCCAGTGTCTTAAACACAAATAAAATGAGAATTTTTTGTAGAAAAAGCAATTTAAATAGAAAAAGCAATTTAAATAGAAAAAGTTAAGATTCATCAAAATAAGTAATATTTATCAAAATAAGTAATATTTATCAAAATAATTAATATTTATCCAGATTCATATGTAGGATTAACTGCTGATTTGCTGGGGTTTTTTCTTCTTTAATTTGGCTTGGTTTGGGTGTTGTGGTTTGGTTTTTTTTAAATACACTTCCCTGGCAGAAACTATTCTCTTTTGGGAAATGATCCTTCCCCCAAGAAAATAATTTAAGCTCTTTTCTTACAACAAAACCACTGTAAGTTCACCTTTGGAAAGGATGTCTTCAAGTTAATAACTATTTCTGACTTAAAGAGTAAAATGCCTCTTCCAGGCAGATTTTTTTAAATTCAATCAGAGAACTAGAGGTAAAATTTCTCCATTAAGGATTCTCTCAAGGGTTTGGGTGTTTAATTCATTTCAACAGGTCTCTGACCAGCAAGAAAAGCCTTTTTTGCTGCGATTAATTGGCTTATCTAGCAGTAGATCTCCCAATAAAATCTGGAGGAAGGATGGAGCAGCTTGGAAAATTATAACATATATGTAATGGTGTATCCAAATTSTTCTGAAAGACCATGAAGTTTTTTGGTTTTTTTTTCCATAGCATGCTTGTTTTTTCAGCTTTTACCAATATTTTTCCTCAACACTCTGGGAAATTGAGAACTGATTTTTGAGCCTGTGACTGACTACACTGATCCAGCAATTCATGTGAACAAGTCAACCAGGCAGTGTCTCCTAACCACAGCTTCCTACTTCTTCTTTTAATTATTTATATTATTAATTACATATCAAAGCTGCTCAGGACTCAGAAGATGCTTTAACTAGAGATGCTGCAGCCTGAAAGTCTGGTGAAATTCCCTGTGGAATCAGGTGGATCCATGGCAGGGGCACTTGGAAACAGATAAAATTTACATTCTCCCATGTATTTAAATGGCTTTGTCTGAATTTATGAGCTCCAGCTTCCAGTCTTTGAGAGCTGCACCTCAGTTTTGGTGGTGCATGGTTTACAGGAAGACTTAGATCCATTCATACATATTTTTATGTTTACTAAATGTGTGTATATGCAAAAAAAACAGCTTCATGTACCAGTTTCCACAGTTATTCTGGTTTTCCCCCATTTTCCTATGAGTGTATTTTTCCCAATTAAGAAAAAAACAATACATCACATGTTATAACTAGGAAAAGCAAATTATTTTCACCCAAAATCTCCATGTCTGATGCATATATCCAAGAGGCAGGAGGTGATTCAGAATTCCATAATTCCATCCATCCTGCCCAATAYTTGTGTGTGGTTTCTGGACCTGAGTCAGTTCTCTCTCCTTGCTCAGCCAAGGATGGATCATTAGGCTCACAGCAATTAGATTTTACTCTAAATCAGCAAAAAGGAGACTTCCCCCAATCCCATTTACAACATTCTTGGAGMAAATAGGTACAATTTCCAATCTCAGCCTCCTTTCTGCTCCATTGTTATACAAAATGGGCACCAAAAGCTACACATAACTATAAAATGATTATGATTTATCTGGGTATTTTGTTCCTTTAATCTATTAGGCCAATTGTCCTAATTTAACTAAGTAATTCTGTTAATTTAACTTTGGGGTTAATCTTGCTTTAAGAACACTTTTTGCTGAACAGGAAGACTGTGCTCAGCTGGTGCATTTTCTTTTTCAGACCTGAATGTAACCTTTTAAAAAAAAAMMAMCMAAAAAACAACAAAAGTTTCTAGTATATCATGTGATCAATAGATACAAGTACCTTCATTTTTTAAATTAGTCCACGGCTATTTTCCTTTTACTGTTGTATAAACAGGGAATTGAAGGGTAAAATAGTTAAAACTTAATGCTATAGTGCTAATGTGGCTTTTAAATCACGTCAGCAGCAATCACTGCATTATAATTAACAATTTATTGAACCAGCAATAAAATGAACATCACATTACTTCTTAAAGCAGCAGAATAAAATGGCTAATAAATAGCATAAGCCAGACAAATTGCAGAGTAATAGAAATTTTCTTAAGATTTATAGTGTGCAGAAAGATGGATGTGCTATTAGTAGGAGCTCCAATACTTGACAAAATTCTTTTTGCAAAGACATAGTTACCAGGCATGTCAGAGTTCACAAGTCTAAGTGGTTTATCCAAATTTCAGCTCGCTGCTATTACAGTGGGAAATACTCATTACAAGGTTTTGTAACTGCAAGCAATGTGTACATTTGCCAACATTCAAACTGCTACTGCCAAAAAGATACTAAAATATTTTATAAACTGTCAAATAACAAGTCTGCTCGCTTAATCTGAGTCTATTTTCTCCTTCACAGGCAGGAAAACCTCCCAGGCCTGATCCTGGGGTCTCCACTCGGGCAGAACGTCCCTCGGACTCGGCATTTCCGAGTTCCCACCAGTTTTCCCCCTATGGGAAGGGCTGGGTTGGGCCTGCAGAGAGGGGGAAGAGCCACTGGGGAAGAAGTGTGGATAGAGAGGAGCTGGGAGCTCTGTGAAATACCTCGTTTCTCCCAGGGCTGGGGTTAGGGGGAAGAAGCACCGCGCCGCGCTTTCAGCGTTCCTGCTGTTCGCTCRTGTTGTGATTCCTCACGTCAAGAGTGTCTCTCTTATGTTCTGGTTTCAGCATAACAGATGCAGTTTTACATGGCGTGTCACAACATGGAGCATCAACTGGAAGGAGTCTAAAAGAGCTTTTTCTCTTTTTTTTCCGATTTTCTTTGGGGAAAAAAAAAAGAAAAAAAGACAAAAAACCGACGCTCTGTTTTTTGCTGAAAAGTGTGGTGAGGGAGTTTCCTTCAGCCACTGTGAGGAAAGGACTTTCATTCTTTTATTTTAAATTGAGATCCAGAAACTTCTTCATGTCCAAATTTCAGGTTTATTTGATGTACAAATCTTGATGTGAAATGGAATTAATCCCAGCAGCAATTAGCTGTTAGACAATGGGGGCTGGTGCACATCTTGAATAATGCAGCACTCCCTGAACCTTGAAGATAAATTACCATCCACTGACTGGTTGAAGGTGATGTTGATTGCGTGGTGAGATTGTTATTCTACCATTTATCCAAAAAAAAAAAAAAAAAAAGCTAATTTCCTAATACTGTGCTTTTCCAACAGGGAATCCTGCTGGGAAAATCTTCAACCTCTTCTCTGGGAGACCACAGGGTGAAGTTGAGCACACAAGGAAGGGAATTCCTGGATTTCCATCACCCTACAGTCATGGCTGGGCTTCCAGCTCCATRAGGGGTTGGGAACAAATGGATTTTACCCAACCTGAGCCTTTCTGTGGTGCCCATGGATTTTGAATACACTAAAATAAATAATAATAATTATAAAACAACTGGACCCGCCCAGCTCCCTGATTAAATGGGTGAGCACCAGCCTGGCTGCTCTGGAGTCACTATTGACACAACCTGAGAAGGGGAGTTTGGTGTCTGCAGACCAAGAAGGATTTTCCTGAGCTGAATTCAACAAAACTAGGTATTTCTGCCTTTATTAATGAACTCCTCTAAAGAAAACTCCCAAGAAACACCAACAATTGTTTCCTTGAGACCTCCTTACCCCTGCCCCTCAATCCTGGCAAGATTTTCCCCTCAATCTTGGCTCTGAAGAGGCTGGAGCWCTTTGTTTGAACAGCAAACCTGATCTGAAGATCAGGAAAACCCAGGAGAGCACAAAAATCCCAAAGATGCAGGTTCAGCCTCAGGTACCAACATTAGAGCATTAAACTGGTTCCAGACCTGCTGGGGTCTCATCCCCAGGACAAAAGGCCACAGCACAAAGTTCAGGAGGACATGTTATTATTCCTCATTTCTGCACAGTGATGGGGTGTAAAGAGGAGAGGRTATTGCCAGCCCCAACTGAAAATTCACATTTTTCAGAGTGCTGAAAAGCAGAAAGAGGCACAACCCCCTCGGAGAGCAGACAGGAATAAACCAGAGCCATAGGGGTGGGGTTTTCCTGAATATTATTCCACCTATTATTCATTAATGGCTACAAGGTTTTTTGCAGAAAAATACAAATGCTTCATATCAGCTAAGAGAGCTACCAAGGCACCCAATGAACACTTAAAACAAATTATTGAGTAACAAAGTATTAAATTGAACACTTTCCCCTTTTTTATACCTAAAGCATTTGTGATCAAGGCACAATTTCTGAAAAAACAAAACTGATACTAGTAAAATRTATAGTAAAAATTAATATTAAAATAAAATAATAATGGTGTAATGAATTAAAGACATTTCAAAAGAAAGTCTTTTCTCTTATTTCAAGGTCCTCCTTCTCTTATGCCACCTCCTATTATTTTGAGGACATTACAATTACTCTTATTAAAAACTACTGAGRAACTCTCACAAGACTTTTATTCCATGTACAACCCACCCTTCTCTATTGGTTCTGAATAAAATTCTAAACTTCAAATAAATGTCTGACTTGAATTAAGGAAATAATAAAAACAGCATAAAACATTTTAAAATATCCATAATTACATCATATGAATCAGTGTCTTTGTTTTTCRTCAAGCTGACGAAATAACTGGGCAGAACAAAGTGATTTTTTGCTGTAGAGGTCCTAAAAAGAACAAATATTCAAAAGCCAAGTCTRGTGCAGTTTTGCTGAAGGTAGGAACTGGAAATTCACTATATGAAAATAAATCTTTCTGAAATTCAGGTGCTGTCTCCCTTTAACTGCACCAAATACTCCAAAAAAATCCAAATATTTTACCATGGCAAATGGAAATCAGCACGGAAATTATTTGATTCATTCCTTCCATCAGCTGGGCCACACCAAATTCTGTATTATACTCAGCTTGATTCAGGTTTTAGTGAACTATTCAGTAGATCAGCTTTCTCTGAGATTGAAAATATTTTAGAGCTTTTAGCTATGGAGAGACATAATTTTATATGTATAAACACAGGCATTTATTTTTTTGGGGGCAAACAGACAAAAAAAAAGACTGATAATGCTTGTAGTGTAATAATTGGTACAGAAAATTGCCAAGGCTCATATCTGATCCCTGGACATTCCCATCACTGTTCCAGCTGTGGCTGTGCTGCTGCAACCAACTAAATCCAAAGGGTTCTTTCCTT
>JACDOX010000305.1:89252-152750 GCA_014549065.1 Cardinalis cardinalis
AAAAAAAAGGAGGAAAATGGAAAGAGGAGAAAGGAGAAAAGGGAAAAAAGGAAAAAGGGGAAAATAAATGGGAAAATGGCAAAATGGAAGAATGAGCTCTGAATTGCCATCATTATAAAAAAAGAGCTGGCTCAGGGAGGTGACCCCATGTAATGCCATGGACTGGCCCTTGATTCCAGGCCTTCCCACCAGGCAGAATTCCAGCCCCTCCTGCAKCTGCTGAGCACCCCCTTACCACTGACTCTCCTTTCAACCTTTCAGACATCTTTATGAACATTTKGAAGCTGATAAATAACCCGAGCCTGTCCCACAGACACTCCTCTTCTGCAAGGCTGATAAGGCAAAGCTAAACTACGTTAGATGAGCACTGCATTTTTAGAAGCCTCAGATTTGTGTCCAGTTTTCAGCTCACCATTGGGCTGTGCAAACATAAAATGAGGTGTGTGAAATCCAAAACTCCCTGTAAACGACCCAGTGAATCCTGAACTTCAAAACTATTTGTGAGATCTGTTCTGYACATATTTCCATCATCTATAGATCTAGAGATAGGGAATGATCTGATACTGGTGAAATTTAAGGCTTGCACTGTAAACACTGTAAAGGTAAGCTGGTTGATCAGAGGGGCTTCTCCCAGTGCTTTTATCTCTTCTGGATATATTAATTGGCTGTACACATATGCACAATCATTACATGACAAATTAAAAAGGGGCACATAAGAAGCTTGTCACCATAAATCATACAATAAACATCTGAATGAGAAAATTTAATAAACAATATGTTCCCACAACAGCCTCATCCCCTTCCATTAAATCCCAAACCCCCCTAGGACTTGTTCTACTATTCCCAATTCCTGACTATACATTATCTATTAAAAGAAGCAGAAAAAAAGAAAAAAAGCACARCTCACCATGCCTGGATATGTCTCTTTCTCTCACATTTTGGTCTGGCAGTTTGTTTTCTGTGGCAAGAATTCCAGCCTGTGGCTATTTTGGATGGAAAATGGTATTCTCCTACATGAAAATTCCCTTCATTTTAAAAATGTTTCTAATTTGCATCAAGAAACCCAGTGAAAGGGTGAATGGGATGTTCCCAGGGGAAGATCTCCTTGTAGATGGTTACTGTGCCTTTTTAAGGCCAACAGCTTGGATTTGGGATTCCTGCACCCCGTAGGAACAGGGATCATTCCCAACCAGCTTCTCCAATGATGACTGGTGCAGATATTGAAAAATGAAGATTCTTTTTCTGCAAATATTTTGTTGCAACAAGTTCTGTCTTTGCTGGAAATAAATTACTTTTCCCGGCCTAAAATTCCTTAGTACTTGTTCTCCTTTAGAAAGAAAGTGGATGTTCCTCTGGAGAACACAGTGGGATTCAGACCTTTTCCTTCACAGCACTCCAAAGTGACTTTGGACAAATGGCTGTTAATCCTACATTGCTCAGGTGTCAGAACTGATCCTATTGAACAATTCTGATAATTAATTTGACAGAGGATGCGACTACAGCAATTAAATTGTTTTTCCTGACATGAATTTGGAAGGCAGCACCAGCTCTGAGGAATTTCAGACGACAGGTAAATGAAATGATCTGGGGACTTCAATGACAGACATAGGATAACATTTAGGAACACAAAACTTCCAGTTCAGGAGTTTAGGAATGAATAATTGGTGTCTTTGAGGTTGTTTTTGGAAATGGAAGAAAAGATGTCATGACGKGCTGAATATAAATCACTGATGCAACAGCCCCATGAGCACAAATGGTGGGTTGCATCTTATGATGGGGAAGGAATAATATTCTCATTAAAAACAGGAGAATATTCCCATTATTCTACAAGCACCATGTTGGGGTTGCCTAGTGCTGCAGACTGTTCACAGGCAGAAAATTCATCAAAATATGGARAAGGGATACTTGGGGAAAAGTCCTCTCTTAACTGATGAAAATGAAAAAAAAATTAATTTATTTAGGCCAGTAAAATGAATGAAGACTTGGCTAAGACTAGTTTAAATCGCTAGGCAAGGTTCGTGCAAACATGAACTGGCTAATATAAATATAATATAAATTCAGGCTATTAAGAGAATATGTCTGAAGGACATCTTTAGGAAGGAGAAGGTTTTCCCTTGGTAGTCAAAAAATTACTTTTAGCTAAAGTGGTTGCTTTATAAACCAAATTCCATTTTATACTTCCCTGGAAAAGCTGGGGAATTTTGTAGCCCTTGCTGTCATTTTGAATATGTTGAGCATTTCTTGTCTATTCCATGACATTGGAAATGAGATCCTGACATCTTTAGAGTTGCTCCAAAATCCCAGGTAGCACCAAAAGATGTGAGGGCTTGAGGGCCCCAAATTTATTGGCACTTTTTGATTTGGAACTGTCAGCCAGGACAGGGGTTTACATCCACATTAAGATGTGGATCCTCATAAAGTGCTATTGCAGCACCTCATGTCTCTGTAAATATGGATAAATATATAACTAATGAATTAGATAAGAAATAGAGATAATAAATATATTATCTAAACATAAATAAAGATAATCACAGGTACCAGACACATGAGCCCATACATGGAACAGGCTCTCTAGACAAGAACAGATCTCAAAGTGAGSTGTAAATGTAGTTTTGAGTTTTGTATTATTATCACATTAAACAATAAATGTGTGTTAAAGATCCTGTTTTGTTATTTCCACTCGTTCTAAACACAGGGTGAAGCCTCCCCCCACATCCAGACAAACTGCAGAGACAATCCAGGCTCCTAAACCACATTTTCTTATGCTAAAACCTTCCAGCTTTTGCAAATAACTCATCTGATTTCCATGATCATAAAGAACTGGATAACACTAAATTATAACAACAGCAATCAGGGGCATGGGGAGCAAGAGGATCCTCAATTGCAGCCCATGCATCACTCAACAGCCCCACAGAAGAAGAGATTGAAAAGCACATCAATTCACATAACTTCCTCCAGTGCCCATTGTCCTTTTCAGTTCCTAATGATGCTGAAGTGTCTCCATGATTAAAATTTAAAGGTTTCCCAGTAACCAAGTAATTTGCCCAAAACTCCTTATCTAGCACTCACCACGAAGACTCTGATTTTAATATACCATTAATCAAGCTCCAGCCAAGTTTACTACYGATACTTTCAATTACAGAAGAACTAACTTCATTCTTCTCAGTGTGGCAGTGAGAGACCACTTCTCTGATTAGCCACAGCCCCTAAAAACAGATGGATAACAGGGCTGGGCTGGATGCACTTTCCTGAAGGAACTATTTGTTGGGAATTACAATTCAGCAAACAAAATTGGATCACTCTGCTGCAGGATAATCTTCAGCCAAATTTTGAGCCTAATTATAATAAAAGCCGTGAGGYGGTTTCAAGTTTTACGGTGTAACAATAACATGGGGCTTGATGGAATGGAAATTGACACCACAGCAAACCAAGCTCCAAATATCCACGGATTTCCCACCACAAACATCCCCACAAATGCCCGTGGTGCCTGTTTAATTGAGGCACATGAATAGATCCCCCATCTTCAACAGGGCATCTCGTGCTCTAAAGTGATGCACGTGCACCAGTGATTGCAGGATCGGTTATCGGAAAATGATCCCCGGCACAATTTATAAGAATTCCAACAGATTGCAAATAGCTATGATTTGTCACACAACATCTGGTCTCTTCTCTCCACAATCAAATGGACAAATGGAAATAACAATACAGGCTGTGAAATCGCAGCTTGGAAAAAACAATTAGAGGGAGAAGGACCCCTACCTTWCCCTGCCGCAGTGATGGAATTTGCACGGGGCTGCCAGGCTCAGCTAATGAAGAGTCAGTGCTCGTTTGAGCTCCAGTGTGATTGCCACAAAAGAAATATTTAATTCTGAGCTTGTTCCCACAGCTGCAGTCAAAATTTCAGGCAGAATAGGATAGTCCTGTTACTGCCCCAAGAAAAACTTTACCTGTTCCGAAGGATCAACGTCCTGTTGAGATGGATGACGAGATGGACAAAATTTTAATGTTTTATTTAAATATAACAGCATTATCATTATTTATATATCTATATATTATTACTACATTGACTAGATGGTTCTGGATGCAGCTGACTATTAATTCTATTTAATTCACTGAGAGAACATAACAGCACATACCTTCCAAAATTGCAAGAAATGTCTCAGCAGCAAAATCAGAGGGACAGGTAACAATTAATTTGGATGTAAATTAGGAATATCCATCACTGAGCTCACATTTGCGCAATACAATTTAAACTGAAAGGATAGATGTAAAAATGTTGAGAAAAAAAAATAAAAGAGGGTGTTTACAATAACAGCAACTGAGACAGATTTCCATTGACAGCACTACTCAGTGTGTCTGGATGGCACCGTCTGCTGGTAAGTTTGATTATCTGGTGAAAAATCAGTTTGATAGTTAAGAAAAGAGCAATGAAACATCTGAATTTCCTGTCATTCAAATCCAGCCTCCACAGAGGAGTTGAGATTCTTCACATTAGTTAAATAAAAGTTTGAGCTCTAATATGGAAGCCTCTTTTACTTAGAGGCGAGACATTTCTGTGAGGTAACGTACTTCCTTTATGTTGCTGTCCAAAGAAATGAGAGATTTGGGTGTTTTGTCAAATAATGAATAAATCTGTTCTTTTTGGAGTGACCTCAGCACCAACCTCCWCTCTGTAGAACATCAGCACGGCTCTGAGAGCAGTGAAGTCARTGCAACATCCAGGCAAGGAGCTTCACTTTTTTTGGTATTCATCCAAAAGTTCCCACATTTCTGCTGCTTTTACTCTTCTTTCAGAATTTTTGTTCCCCAGCAATAAGTGGAATAGATAAGGCATACAAAAGAAAAATAAAACCACTCATATTGTTCCTGAAGTTCTCCTTCATCCCAAACACAGTAATACCTTTTTGGAAGATTTACAACGTTAACCAATTCTTTTCTGTCAAGTAGCAATTTTTTGGCATATCCCTTTTGCATGATTCATGAAGGACCAGTAAAAGGCTAATTGTTCAAATTAATTTGCGTAAATGACTAAGCAAGAGATAACAAAATTACATCTGCACTTGTTTGGCAAAGATTCAATAGCAGTGGCCCTGTACTGCCAGCTGCTTCCAGACAACACTCTCGCAGAAATTAAAAGCTACAAATATTAATTAATACACTTTTTTGGTACGTTAATTTGCACTGAAAGGTTCCGGAGTACAAAACTGCTGAGAAGATGAACCATGATAATTAGAATTAATGGGATGGATGCATGTTTTTTGCAGCTGAAGTTTTAAAAACCCATGAATGGAACTGGGAACTTGGAACTGACATTCTCATAAATCTCTATGATAATGCTGCTATTAGTATTAGAGGGATTAAGCGCCGTGGCTCCGGCGTTATCCATCACATGACACGTTGTATCCCATCTGTCACCGCCGCGCCCCAGACGTGAGCGCTGTCCTTGAGGAAGCCGCCTGAAAAGCTCTGGGAATTCAAGGAATTGCAGGATGGATGGATGGCTCAGCCCCCTGACTCCCCAGCAGGAATAATGGCCGGTGCTCTGTTCTTGTCAACTCAGGGCTTGAGCAAATACTCCGGCTGTGCTTAAGTTAAGYTAAGCTAAGCAGCCTGAATTGGAGATAAATCAGCAACTGCCAAATGTCACTGATTTTTATTGGTCACTCCCTTCCCCAAACTGGGAGTTGGGTGCCTCTGGAAATGGTTCTTACTGGGGTTCACCCCAATAATTTGGCATTTTTGGGGCAGCCAGCGCCATTGGGGCTCCACTCAGAGCATTGAAACAACAAATAAGTTTTACATTAAATCACTCATTAGTTCCTTTACCTGCTTCACAACATTATCTACTTATTTGCACAATGCAAATCTCCTTCTCCATGTACARTATTTGCAGGGACCCCYGTGGCAGGGAGGAATGACGAGAAGGACTCCATCTTATCAGAAGGCTAATTAATTACTTTATTATACTATATTATTCTATATTATATTACATTACATTATATTACATCTAAACTGAATCTGCCAAGAACTCAATCCTACACACAACTTCCCAGAATCTTGTGACTGTTGGCCAACAGTCCTGACAAACACACACACCTGGCCCTGATAGGCCAAGGAAACAAAACACCATCACTCTGGGTAAACAATCTCCATATTGCATTCTACTTTTGCACAAACACAGGCACAGAAAATGAGGTAAAAATTGTTTTTCCTTTCTCTGAGGTTCAGAGAATGTGAAACTCAGAAATATTCTTGGGAAGTCATGCCTCGCTTTTCTCTGTGAAGAGAAATGTGGCTACATCCATGGAAATACTGTTTTAAGAAAACAAATTTTTAATTGTGTCCTGTCTTTAAATTTTGCCTGGAAAATTAACTTCAAATTTTATCTTGAGGCTTTCCAAACTTCTAAAAAATTATTGCATTTTAGATCCTAAAAATACTTCAYAGGGACACAGATACGAGACCACACTGCCCATTTCACTAACTACTTTCAGTGCTAAGGAAGGCTGTAGAGAAGGAAGTTTCAAGCTTTCAAAGGCAAGAAGTTCTTAAATAGCACTTTTCCTTCYATTTTGAATGTTGCCTGTGCACACAGGCAATAGAATTGGTGAGAAAGTCTGGACCAGAAGGGGGGTCTGAGAAAGACGAGACAGAGGAGATTATCCTGGGAAGAAGCACCTTCCTCACCCTTCCTAAAAAACCACCCCATGGTGTTCAAAGCCTCCCAAWAAAGACAACACTAAGGAACGTCTARTAGAGAATGGGATCCAGAATATTTTCCCCTCGAGTATTTTGGTAAGGAAACCCTCAAATTTATGTGATCATCATTTATTAGAATTATTAGAACTTATTGTTGTTGGAATTCTTGGGGGGATGCCTTGTGCAGGGCCAGGAGTTGGAATTCCATGATCCTTAARAGTCCCTTCCAACTCAAGATATTGTGTGACTCTACTCATATTTTTATTCCTTTATTCTGAATCATTGGATCATTCTGAATTATTGGATCCTTTTCCTCTTGTACAACAACTCTGCTTTTACTCACCTACATGGTTTAAAAAAAAAAATTTAAAATAACAACTTGTTATGTCCCTTCTCTGATGACATCATGGAATAAAATAAAAAACTCTCCTTGACCCTGACCCCGAGCATGTGGGTTGTTAATTTTGTGCAGTCAGACTGCTCACGGTCTCACAGCTCATGAGAACTCAACCCAGATCCTTGGATCAATCACAGAACACAGCAGCAAGGGAGGGTGCTCACTCCCCAAAACCAGATTTCACAGCCCCATCCAGCAAAAAAAGGCTGGAAAACAYAATTGTTATTAATCTTTCAGAGCTTATATATAGAGCAATAATAAAAATGTATTATAATGTATTAATGACTGTGAATTATAGAACACATGAATAGTTTTCCACAACAATAGCATGATATTTATGCTCCAAAATATTCAYTCAGGTGGGCAGAAACCAATCAGCCTCAGAAATTAACACATTTCAATTAATAATATTAATTAAGATCTTTTTCCTTTCTGCACTCTGAAGACACAACTGCTTACCCCTAAACAGAGATGAGACAGAATTGCTCTGTGAGTCACTTGGGGTAAATACACAAATAGGTTTTGAGCCAAGTTAAATAAGAGATTAAAGAGAAAAGTGAATAAAGTTGTGAACCACAACCCCCAGATAACGCAGGAGGAGAAAACAGGAGCATGGAGAAAACAGGGTACAACACCAAGCCATTCCTAATCATTTAAATTGTTAAATAGAAAAGAAAATCTGAGGAAAAAAAAATCTACCATCAACAAAATTTTGCGTTTCTGCAGCAAAAAATCCAAAGCACTTCATTGATGCTTCTGTGGGTTATGATCCTGATATTCCCAGTCATCATCACTACAGCTTGGAAAAAGTGACAAGAAGGGGATAAACTTTACCCAGAGCACAGGAAAATCCMGTTTCAGAGGGAGGCAGAGCCCCAGCTGGATCCCAGTGTTGCCCAGGATGCTGGTCCAGAACGTTCCATTGGTGGAGGGCAGGGAGGGCCTGGGAACAGGCTTTTAATTCTCATTGCAGCACGTGGAATTTGTGGAATTGGAGAGCCTGCCAAAGATCAGCTGGAGCTATCAGGAGTTTGGTAGGCATGGAATTCCTCTGAAATATAATTATCACCTCTGCTGTCCCATTAAAGCAAAGAGAAACTGTGGTGGCTGTCATGGACTCTGCTTTTTCTGTCTTTAATCAGCATGCTGGGCTTGCTGAGACTTCCCAAAACTCTGGATTTTGGTATTTTTTTTTTGGTGTGTGACTGGTATTTTTGGTATTTTATTCTGGCTTTTTTTGGTGTATCATTTTGGGAAAACTTTCACCTTTTTTATGCTGCTGTCACTTCTCCCTCACAGCCACATCATAAAACAAATTTCTGGCCATTCCTGACACTAAAATTCATGCTAAGAGTAACTTGAAGAGCTTAATTATTAATTAAATGAACTTCCTTTAGGCTGTAATAATAGACCAGCATTACTAGAAAGAGTACTTAAATTTGCATTTATGGCCCTTTACTGAAACCATTTGCTTCCCTCGAGACAMTTCTTCTTTCTTCCATCTCATCAGTCTCATGGCCCAGCACAGGGCATCAAACCTGTCCTTATCAGTCTTCTACTGATTGATACAGAAGATTTTGGGAATATTTGGTGTTTTCAGGGATCTAAAAGCAGTAAGTAGTCAGCTACCACCCAAAATTAGGGGAATTTGTGCCACAGGGCAGGTAGGAAATGGGTTACAGTGGTCAGYGAAGATATATCAAACTACCCTCACCCACACCCAGTGCCCACAAAGGCTCCTGACATTCTGGGCAGATGGATAAATCAAATTTGAGGAGGAGGTTGGCACCCATCAGCCRTAAATAAAATAATAAAAATTAAAATATGCAATAAACCACCTCCAAATGAGAATATCCTGGGCACCAATCTCATTTCCTGGCAGTCTTTTGGTGACTGTCAGAAACAGCTCCTGGTGACAAAGGGACAGTGCCAACCTGAATTCCCACGGGGAGAATTCAGACAGGGAGAGTAGGAAGCATCTCAGAAATCCATTCAATTTTCCAGTTTTGCAGTGCCTCCACAAGAGCACCAGAGGAGCATCTACAGTTTCCTTTGAGGACAATTTCCCCCTGGACATGGCACTGAACCCACCCAGGGCTGGTTTTCTTTTTCCACTTTCCTTCACTTTCCCCCTAGGAAGTGGAATTACAACAAAAAAGCTGCAAACATGCACCACAGCCATGCTCCCCTCCTTCCTGCCACCCAGCAGAGCTTGTTCTCTGCTCCTTTCCTGGGATTTTATGGGGCACCCTGGTGACTCTTTAGCACACCCTGCTTGGTATCCCCGTCCCTGAGCCAGAGGTCATAAATAAAACCAGGTGGGACCTGCAGGACCCAACACCCTGTTACACAAAGCATTTGCACAGAGTCTGGGCTTGGCATCCTGGTGGAGGCTGAAACCATGGAATCCCAGGATGCTTCGGGCTGAAGGTTGGAGACCATCCCACTCCACCCCTCTGCCATGGGCAGGGACACCTTCCACTGCCCCAAGGTGCTCCTGACCAACCTGGCCATGGACACCCTCAGGGAACCTGTGCCAGGGCTTCACCACTCCCTGAGTAAAGCTGGACTTTATAAAGGGATAAGAGTTGGCATTTCATCATGTTTTAGCATAATCAAATGTATCAAATACATTGCTCTTAACTTCTCAAAGAGAAACCCCACAATGTCGCTGAGCAATAAATGAACATTCCAGATCAGTGGTCTCACACAAAATTTGCATGGGCTTTTCTGCTCGTGCTCCTTTCCCTCTAAACATCCCTGCCTTGCTTGGAATGTTTTGGTTGTTTCCATGAGGGAAACAGGAGAAAAGCTGCAGAAATGAAGCCCTGTGGTTCTCCAGGGAGCAGCTGTGGGTGTCAGAGGGGCTGCCTTGATCCGAGCAGCTTACRCCGTATCAGCCCCGTCCTGCAGGACCCTGTCAGGGGGTGGTGAGGAAAAAGTGATTTATATTTGTGCCTCAGACATCCTAATTCCCTCATGMACAGTTTCAATGGAGAGAGACACCAAGAGCTTTAGAAATGTGYGGCTAATTATACATCTCATCAAATGCTCAACACTTAAACTCGTGATGAGCACAAAGCACTTGTCTGCTCCGCCACCTATCCCCTTCCTGGGATGTCCTTTTTAATGGTCTCTTATGTAAAGAGAGTTGGCTGCTTAAATATTTGAAGTCTGCCAGTTTAAAAGATTTAAAGTATTTTTAAAATGCAGAATAGATTTGGGTTTTTGTGCGCTCTTATCGTTCAAGAAAAACCTTTGCTGATACTTTTTTTTAATTAAAAAAATCCCTTTGGGCTATGAATGCCAAGTTTGAGCCTGGAGGGAATTTTTATTGCAGACATAAACCCCTGGAAATCAGAGTATGTACACATCTACCACCGAGCCTGATAAACCCTTGACTGTGACACTGCTACTGAGRGCTGCTATAATATCTGATGACAAAACTGACAGATTACTTCTGATGAGAATGTGGAACCCTTTTTGTTTTTAACTTGACCCTGAAGACATGTCATAACATTTGTAATATCTGCAATAAAGTGTCAACCATACTGCTCTAAGACTGCTGGAGCTTGGAGTTAAGCATTCAGTTTAGTGCTCCTACAGCTTTCAATTTCAAATAAAAAAGGACTCTTAATTTCCTTTTGGACAGTCCAAGCCCAGTAGAACTGCACTAATTTGTCTTGGCAAATATGAAGCGGTAGTGGGGAACATGACTGCTGGAAAGGAAATCCAGAGGAACAGAACAAAATAAAATAAACCTATCAATCGTCTCCACATAAATGGGSGATTTACAGTTCAGCAGGAACGATCTTGAGAGGGGAAGGCAATAAAAGGAGTGTCAGTGACCACCTCAGTGGCAGGGCTGGCTGGATTTCAGGCTAACATTTCACTGTGACCCTCCAGCTGCACAAGGCTCAAGTATTTTGAGGCTAAAATAAAAAATTAAAAGGTTAGTGGTATCTCCCATCCCATGCGGTCAGAGGTGATGCTTTGGTTATTCAATTGGGGGAGAGGTGAATGTTTTGGTTATTCAATCAGGAGACAGGAACCCCCTGGGTGGGTCTCTCCAACSCCATTATCTCCCATAATTTGGCCTCCTCTTGAACCACACTGGGACCAGAACCCCATCAGGGTTGGAAAGGCCCCTGAGATCACAGAGCCTTGCCACCAAGGATGGCCATAAAAAACCCAACCTTGCCACGGATGCCACATCTCCTCCTTGGCTCAGAGACTGCATTCCTAAAGGTGCTCTGGACCAGAGAATCCCCACTTCTCTGATAATCTGGTCCCAAAATTAATAGCTTGATATAAAAGTAAGCACCAGGCACAAGGCTGTGAAAGACAATATTTTGCTGCCACTAACAAGGGCTGATTTCTTTGTCTAAGTGCACAATATAGTCAAACTGAGCTTTATTTCCCAAGAGACGAGATACTTCATTTATTTGTGCAACTTCCTGAGACTTTATATTCTTGTGTGTTTCAGGACTTCAGCAGTTGCCTCCTTGTAATATTTCAGCTTTTAAGCTGTTTTCTTGCCTCACTGAACTCACATAAGATACATCTGAAAGCTTTAGTACAAATTTACTTCGAATAAAGTCTTCAATTCATTTTCATGGCACCAAAAAGACAGCTTTAATAACTGCAATGACAAATAAACTGGAAATCATTCCAGGCCTTTTCACTTAACTGACAAGTAGAACGCTCTCATAATGAGCCGCAGGTTTTACGTTTTCTCTTTGACCATAATAGCTTCATTTAAGAGCGTCAGACCCTGACACTTCATCATTTATCTACATTATTTCTCATCTTCTTTCAAATAAATTATGGAATACTAGACTGAGCACATAAAAACAAAGTGACTTGTTATCTGTAAACAGCAAGATAAATTGTCCAGAAGTTCCTCATTTAGTTCCTTTTAAATTTAAGGGCAAGTTATTGGATGTACCTTTTTTTTTTTCCCCCATCCCAATTTTTTGCATTTTTTTACAGCCATCTTATTCTGTTGCCAGTGGCCTTTGTGCAGCCATCCAAAGCCTGATGATAGTGCAAAAGGCATAAAATAATTCCATTATCCCAAGGTTGGACAGGGTAGTGCAGAAAAGAAAAAAAAATAATAAAAATATTGAAAAAMCAAATCAAATAAACAACTTCCATGGATATTTCTCTCCATCTGCAAAACTCCTCATCTGTAATACATCTTGTCAGCYTGGCAAATGTGACACATCCAAAGTAATGAACAGTGGGGCTGTGACTGTCCTCGCCCTCAGAAGGAGCTGATATTTCCCGCCAGCCAAGCCCCCCTTCCCGCCTGGAATACATTAATTCCTGCCTCTGAGTTCACATTCCCTTCATTTCCCAACCACACTGTCCTCAACGCAATTAGCAACCTTGCTTTTGTGTTTTAATTAGCGGTGACAGATGAAACCTAGAGAGGATGGGTTTAAGGACACCCCGTGTGTCCCCAGCACACTCTCCTGGTGGAAATCACATTTTCCCAATTTTGTGATTTTCCCAAATCACATTTTCCCAAATCACATTTTCCCAACATTCCAGGGTGAGGAGACCCCCCCAGAGCCTGAGTCCAGTCCTCAACTGGAATTTGTGCAGCCCTCAGCACGTTTAACCCTGCCAGGGGGGGATTCTTTGGGAGGACATGGGACAATTCCTGGTTTAGGGACAGGGAAATGAGCACAGAGGGTGTCTTCAGCAGAATTCCCATGGATAATGTCACCATGATGTTTTCTGAAAAATCCCTTCACCAGGATTTCTCCTCCTGGCAAGATGAGAAGCCTCAGCTTCTCCATGTTTTGCTCCTCTGAAATGTGATTTGGAGAATTGTTTACCCAGCATGGCAATTGTTTTAATTTAATGTCCAATCACAGACAGCTGTGTCGGACTCTCTGAGTCTATCATGGGCTTTTATTATTCATTTGGGTTGAGCCTTCTGATCTATCTTTATCTTTCTTTAGAATAGTTTTAGTATATCATTTCTTTTAATTTAATACAATATCATAAAATAATAAATCAGCTTTCTGAGAACTTGGGGTCAGATTCTCATTCTCTCACCTCATCCTGGGGACCCTCAGAACACCACAACAGATAAATCCAACAGCCTCAGTCCCAGCTGGCTCTAAGCCTTATGTTTCCAGACAAAGTGAAAACCAGAAAAGCAAAATGTAGGCAGGAAGGCTTCACAGACTTGTCCCTTTTTTTACCTTGAAGGATTTCTTTWAAAAGAACAGAATTACAGTGGCAATGGATTCCCTGAGTGTTCCTCATCCCAAGAGAGACTCTGTCACTCACCACTGCCCTTGGGAAGACAAGGAATTGGAAAGGGTATGAAAACTGCAAAGGACACCCCACCCAAAGTGATGCAGCTCATTGGACTTTGGGTTTTGGTGGCAATTTTAGACAGAGCTTCCACTGGGCTGAGACATGAGGACATTCCCTGGGGTGGAGCCAACACACCAAGGTTTAGGGACAAACTGGGCAGTGGAATCACAAGCGTTAATAGGTGAATAAATTCATTAACAGGTGAATAATTCACACATGAGTTCCACCAACCCCACAAAACAGAAGGGCACCTACATCAGGAAATTAGGGGACTCTAATTTTCTGATTTTTGAGGCACCATCAGGTTGAGCACTGTCCCTTTGCCACTGCCAKGAAATGAGATTGGTGCCCAGGATGTTCTCATTTGGGGGTGGTTTATTGCATATTTTCGTTTTTATTATTTTATTTATGGGTGATGGTCATCAGCCTCCTCCTCAAATTTGATTTATCMATCTGCCCAGAATGTCAGGAGCCTTTGTGGGCACTGGGTGTGGGTGAGGGTGGTTTGGTATATCTTCATTTCCTACCTGCCATTCCCGCCATGGAGCTGTAGAATTCCAAGATTCCCAACCCCACAGACACAAGCCTGCATTACAGAAAATAAATATGCATGATTGGAGAAGGGTTTTCATGGGACCTCTCAGCCATTTAAGGTCATACCTTGACCTGTTTGAATTTCCAGGTAATTTTCCTGCCAAGCTTTTCCTTTCCCTCTCCAAATCCTGGCACTGTGGGCACCCAGCCATCCTGCAATTCAATCATGTTCTCTGTGCAGAGCAGGCAATAATCAAATAAAGACAAAAATAAGAGTTTAAGCTGAGGTTCCCATCAGCTGCAATTCCATATACATAACATTTTAATTATATCTCATCTCCAGTGTAATAGTTAGAGATGCCATTTGATACAGCTTTTTTTTTATTATTATTATTTTATTTGAAAAATTAACTCTAACTAAATTAGCAAAAAATAAAGTAGTAAAAGTTAATTGGGAATTATCTACTCCAAAATAACTCTTACTGGTAAATGCTTTGTGTGGTTATAAAAGGCTGATAAATATAATTGTATTTATGTTATGAGTATCATGTTTAATTTACTGTACTTGCTTGTTAGACAGCATTTTATGCAGGCCTCATAAGTGAGCTTCAGATTATTGCTTGTATTGCTTTTAAAACAAAAAAAAAAATCACCATCAGATGCAGCACATGGGAAATGCCCAGACTTGAAACAAGGTGATCCAGAGAAATATTTGGAATGAGCTGCTTCTGCCTGAGCTAAAAATCAGAGTTTTTAGGATGGGTCATGCTCAGTGCCCTTGGTTTAAGGACTGGGATGATTTTTGAGATCCACGGGCAGTTACAGCCCAGTGCACAACAGGAGGGTGATGCTTCCTCCTGGCACTGCTGGAAAAATGGGAAATTTCTCTTTTTTTTTAAACTCTTATTCTTCAGTTAATGCAGTTTTGGTCAGATGTTTTTACATTCCAGAACGCACAAGTCAGGGCAGTTTATTTTGTGGGTTTCTCTGTTTGCTCTGGTTTAGGAGCAGACTTGAGGCCGTGCCACTTTTCTGTTGCTGTTATTAAAAWTTATCCACAAAAAGCCTTGGCAAACTTGGGAAGACTGGAAATCTGCACCTACTCTGTGCTTTTTTATATCATTTACACTGGARTTCTGCATCTACTCTGTGTTTTTTCATAGCATTTACACTTGAATTCTGTGCCTACTCTGTGCTCTTTCATACCATTTAAAATAAAAAGAAACCTTAAAAAGAAGGTAGAATTTCTCTTTAATAAAGTTAAGGCTTCAAAAAAAAAAAACAAAATGGGACAAAATGGTCTSTGAAAAAATAAAAGTGAAATCTAGGCCCTGATCTCTATGGAGAAAATCAGTCCCAATCTCAATACTCTCAGTGACATCCTCAAAGTAGACAAATAAAGAGGCAAAAATATKCTGATTTTTGTCACAATCTTAAGATTTTCCTATTATTTTTCTCATTTCTAAATAAATATCTTTGAATGCAGAGTGCTGGCAATACCCAGTGACCATGAAACTCTTTAATTTCCATCATTGATGGGTGACATATGGAATGGATAAATTAATCCATCCCTTGATTATTTGGTAGAAATGTCACAGGGCACCACACTTTGCACTCTCCTCTTGGTCATCATTTACTGCATCCTCTCTCTGGACAAATTTCCTYGCAACATTTAAAACAAAAACTCTCAAAAATTAGTAATATTACAAAAATAATTCATATTGAATGATCATATTTTCTTTTAAA
This sequence comes from Cardinalis cardinalis, assembly GCA_014549065.1. Lineage (NCBI taxonomy): Eukaryota > Metazoa > Chordata > Aves > Passeriformes > Cardinalidae > Cardinalis > Cardinalis cardinalis. Next base: position 104,965 of record JACDOX010000305.1, read on the forward strand.
CCAAAAATAATTCAAATTGAATGCTTGTATTTCTTCTTAAACCACTGCAGCTCACAAAAAAAAATAATCTGAGATTCTCATGCAATTACAGAGGTGGGGCCAGAACACAAACTCTACAAAATGAATATTGGAAATTCCAAAGCACATGTGGATCTGGAAGATTTTAGGCAAAGAATCCAACCAAAAATCCTCTCTTTGGAGCAAAGCCATTGGCAGCAACAACTTTTTTTACTCTGGAATACCAGAAAATCACCATATATTGTTAATTAAAGAAAGATAATGTTTCTCTTCAACTCCCCCAATTCTCCTCCAGCTTGGCCTGGTTTCTGTTATTTCTGTTCTGGATACATGGCTGCAAGATTTATTGTATCAGATTAAAAGTAAAGGCTATTAATGTCAGATTCCACAGGGATTTTTCGTTAAGGCTTCTTGGTTTTACTTTATTTATAAATTATCATCTTGAGGCTTGTAAAAAGGGCTTTCCCCCCTCTTATCCCAATGACATTGTAATTTATATTGCTGGTAGTTTCATAGGAGAATTCAATTAAGAATTACAATTTGTTTCCTTATAACAGCAGCTAAACAGGGGCTGTGTCTCTACACGCARGCTATTAACAGATTTTACACAGTTAAGAGTGCCAAAAAAAATAATATATTGTGTACCAAAACCTTTAAAAAGAAGTTCAGTCATTTAGTTTGTGTGGACACAAATGTGATCGTGCAGTTTGCATGACATTTACTCACCTACCTATGCCAGGAGAGGAATCTTGTACTGAGATTTTTAACTGCTCTAGAGGAAAGATAGAAAAAGTTCTGTAGAGTTCATCTCCCTCTGCTCTCATTTGAGGTGACCTGCTTGGATATTGGGAAGGAATTCTTCCCTGTGAGAGTGGGGAGGAGCTGGAATGSAATTCCCAGAGAAGCTGTGGCTGCCCCTGGATCCTTGGAAGAGTCCAAGGCCACATTGGATGGGGCTTGGAGCACCTTGGGACAGTGGAAATGTCCCTGCCCATGGCAGGGGTGACACTGGATGGGCTTTAAGCCCCTTCCAACCCAAACCATTCCATGATTCTATCATGTCTCAAGCTTTGTAATRTCATTTTCCCAAAGCTTGGGTTCACAAACACCGCTTGTGTTCCCTTGACTTTCTGCATCAGCAACCCTGAGATATCTCATGGCATAAATTTGCTACTTGATACAAACAAAGAGGATAATAATTAACCAAGAGCAAGAATTCCAGGGACAGAAAGCACTCAGGAAAAGAGAGAGGAAAGCTCTTGCCCCAGCCAGTCCCAGCCAAGACCAGTGAACACAGAAATTACGGACACATCTGCTCCAGATGTTTGAGCTGCATTGTGCACCAGCATTTTTCACAATAGCCTGCAAAAGTTTACATTCCTTCTCAACAGCAGGTTGGTTATTATTCTTATCWTTTCTGCTGAAATTAATGTTCATTAAAGGGACTAGATGACAGCTGCAAAGATTGAGAGCCTTCATTTGTTGCCAGACAAATGATGCTGGAGCAGCAGCAGCAGCAGAGCAGGTTTTCCTCAATGCTGTGCACATCTGCACAAAATTATGGAATCCCCAGCGTGRGAAGTCTTCATGGACATGGTTGGTGGCCCCAAGGAGCCGTGGAATGGTCACACCACCCCATGGCTTCACTCAAGGACTGGTGGGGGTACAGCCAAATGTTGTCTGACATGGAGCACACAGAAAGGAACATCCTGGCCACCCAAATTCTACAGTAAACCCAGTGATTGGAGACAAAATTRTGGTTTTACAGGGCTTTAAAGTCATTTGGAAGCACAGCATGTTATAGAATCATGGAGACATTTGGGTTGGAAAAGCCCTCCAAGACCTTGGAGCCCCAGCTGTGCCCCATCCCCACCCTGTCCCCAGCCCAGAGCTCTGAGTGCCACCTCCAGGAATTCCTTGGACACCTCCAGGGATGGGGATTCCAAACCTCCCTGGGCAGCACATTGTCATGTTTAACTGTCAGAACCCAGGAAATTCCTCTGGCTGCCCTGGAGGGCTCGAGCCCTGCCCAGGGGGCTCAGAGACCTTGGCACAGGGCCCCAGATCCCTGTGCCTTGGATTTAGCCCTTGGAAAAAACAATTACCAACCTTATATGAAGGATTACAAGCCACAAAAGTTTAAGTAGAATGATAGTGAATTTATCACAGGGTGAAAAATAGATTTTGGGGTTTTTAGAATGGGGGTTTATGGGGCAAGATGGAGGAATCTGAGTGTGTCCAGCCTTTCTCCTTCTTGTTGGCCTCCACCTTCTGCTGTGCTGGTGGCACTTTTGGATTGGTTTAGAGTAGAAGCTCACTGTCTAACATAGGTGAGGGGTATTGGGCAGTTATTGTAAATATTGTACATGTAGTTTTTAGTATAAAAAGTTAACACAGCCCCAGGGGCAGGCAGAGTGCCTGGACTGTCTTGCTAAGCGGACCTCAGCTGGACAGGAGAAAGAATTTTATAGATAAGAAACAATAAACAGCCTTGAGACCAAGAAAGGAAGAGTTCTGACCCTTCTTCAACTGCCAGGCTGGGAAAAGAGAATTTCTGACACATCTCGGGGTCACTGCGAGCAGCAGAGATCCCAGAGATTTAACAACACTTCCAGTGAAGAAATTCCTCCTGATGTCTAAGCTGAACCTCCCCTGGAGCAGCTCGAGGTACAAACCCTCTTTTCCTGTCACTGCCTGGGAGAAGAGTCCAACCCCCTCCTTCCWACAGCAAACATTTGCCACAAAATTCACAAACCTGTTCTCACACGCCATAAAAATACCGATTCTTTTTCTGTTCTGACACAGGCAAAGGTGCCTCAGACAGTGGAATAAGGCAGTGAAAAATGAAGAGATTGAGTCAGGATGAGCTTGGCAAGGTAAGCGAGCATCAGTTTCCCTTTCCCTTTTAAAGCTGTCACAGTGCTCCTGCTCCCTGTGTTTTCAGCAGTGAAGGATCCCTGTGCCTCYCCGAGACAAAGGATGGGCTGGGAAGCTCTGTCTTCTGAAGTGATGAGTTAAAGAACACCGCAGGAGTACTTGCCAAATCATACCACCATTATTAATTCAGGCATGATGAAAGTGTTCATTTTAGCTATAATCATGTAATTCATCAAAATACTACTAGAGCATATCATTGGGAACTATTACACTGATAGAGCACCTTATTGCACCTTCCCCCAAAGCAGGAAATGGAGTTTTTGATGCTTATCTGCTGAAAAGCAATTCAGTTTGGGATTTTGGAAGTGCTATCTTATGGTACAATAAAAAAAAAACAACATTTCAAACATATTTTCTTGTACTTGGATGATGTTGTTATTATGTTTGGGGGTGATTATCTTCAACGATGAAGTTTAAAAATGGTGCAGCACTGAAATGTTGCATTTACCCAGTGCTGAAAGTGCTGAAGGAACTACTGGGTTATGAATATACAAAATATGAAATTTAAATGTAGATTTTTTTATCTGCCCACTTTTAAAACAACCTCAGAGGCCAGAATCTGGCTGCCACAAGAACCTTTCCAAATGGGGGGGGGGGGAAACATTTTGGAGTTTTTTCAATGACAAACAATACTTTTAAAAAAACAGTATCCCATGATAATTCCCAGGATGTTCAAAGGAACTTGGGCTCTGAGGGAATGGCAGATTCTGATCCCATCATGATGGCACCCATGCTTTGTCTGACTCCTGAATTTCAGAAAAAACAAATAAATTATTTGGGGGGGTTTTTTGTTGTTTTTTTTTTCAAAGAAATGTGAAATTCAGTTGATTTTCTGGATTACCTGTGGGTGCCACAGCTGCRCTGACTGAGGCACCTCAGCTATTTCCAAAGAACAATTAACAAGKTGTTAATTGGTAATAACATTAATGTTAATGTTAACAAGGTTAACATTATGTTACTATGTACTGAGTCCACAGAAACAGCATAATAGTGAGCAGGACATTAGTAAGAGATACCCATTGWAAAGCAAATACCTCATCAATCCATAATCTGATGAAAGAGATTATGTTCAAAGATTTCATATGGAGCAATAAAAAATTAGGATGGGATGGGAGTCAATTTTAGGGCTTTTTCCTTCTTAAATTTTATAAAGGAAAAATAAGTCGACAACTTTCATGGCATGGCAAGGTCCTTAAGTAGATACATCATTGTAAGTTTAGTCCATCATTATTTATCAAATATCTTTTAATTTACACCCCTGGCAAAGGAATAAGATGTAAATTCACAACTAATAGCTCTTATAAACAGAACCTTCCCTTGGGGACTTCACAAATTTTTCTGGATATTACCCCTTGAACTATAGCAGGCTTTTATTCTCAACACATCAAGGCACAAATTCTTTTCCTTTCAAGAAAAAAATGGTGTCTCAAGTCAGTTGAGGAGGGCAGAGATGTGTAAAAACTCTCCCAAGATGATGATGAATACAATAATGAATGAATAATTGAGAATAATGGAGATAATTCTAATATTATGAGAATATAAATTAGGCCTCTATATCTGGAAATCAGAACCACAGTKACACATCCAGCTCCTATTTTTCCTCTTGGTGTGGGGATTTTGATTTGTCTTTTAGTTCCTAAATCTGCTTCTACACTAAATGGATGAGTATTTTAACTCCAATATGAACTTGGAGGTCTTTTCCATCACTTTAATAATTCCACTGGCCTACAGTGCCCAGGTCTCCTCCACAGAATCCTCAAAATAATTTCATTTATTACAAATGCTTATGAAGCAGCCCAGTTTTACATGTGTTTATACTAAAGCTGAAGAAGCAGTAAATTATTGTTGGAAGCAATGTTTTATGTTGAATATTCAAGTAAGCTAATAACATTTACTATTCTATTCAGTAATTATTTGAGAGTATTGAGGAGCTAATGGCCACCAGTTTATAGCTATCATAGCACTCCAACTCGGCTTTCATGTGACCCTTTTGTTTATTTTCATTGTAATTGTCTCTGCAACCCTCTTCTCCTCCACTCCTTGAAAGCTCAAAATATAGGGAAATTAGTTGGCCACAGAAAAAAAATTATTTCCCCTTCAAGGAAGCTCTTTCAATTCTGCAGCTGCAAAAGTGATTAAATTTAAGCATATGAGTAATTATATGGAGTGATTTACTGGGAGGAGCAGGAGTGGAAGGTACATCCACAACACCTGGCTCCTCCAGGATTTTATGTCTCACAGAAAAAGGGACTAAAACTCATTCTGTCCCATTTTCCAGTAAGAAATGGAGGTTCCATTGCTGCAGCAATCCCAAACCAGGAGGATGAAGCAATTTCACAGCAAAAAGAGGTTTTCACATGATTCTCTTTGGGCAAGTTCCTAAATGCTGCAGTGGATCCAAGGTTTTCCACAGCTCAAGGAGCRTCCAGGAGTGGCAGCTCTGCTTGGCAGCAGAAAAATTACATAATAAATGTATTATCGATCATTTCATGCTAAAAAMAACTTTATGTGTCAAACAGCAAAATTCCCATGGAACAAGATATAAAGCCAGGCCTAAATTAATCACACCTGAAACCAGAGAGTGGGTTGGGATGGAAGAGACCTTAAAGCTCATCCCATCCCACCCCTGCCATGGACAGGGACACTCCCAYTGTCCCAGSCTGCTCCAGCCTGGCCTTGGACATKCCAGGGATCCAGGGGCAGCCCCAGYTGCTCTGGCAATYCCAGCCYAGCCAGGAATTCCCAGTTCCCAATGTCCCAKCCATCCCTGCCCTCTGGCAGKGGGAGCCATTCCCTGKSTCCTGTCCCTCCATCCCTTGTCCCCAGTCCCTCTSCAGCTCTCCTGGAGCCCCTTCAGGYCCTGCCAGGGGCTCTGAGCTCTGCCTGGAGCCTTCCCTGCTCCAGGGGAACATTCCCAGCTCTCCCAGCCTGGCTCCAGAGCAGAATTCCAGCTCTCAGAGCTTCTYCATGGCCTCCAGTGGGGCCACCAAGTGGCCCAGGCTCCTAACACAAAGTGTCCTGCACTGCACATCTCCTACAAGTTGAAGCAAACCCTGAAACTTGAGAATTTGGTGCCAGCTACCCCACAGACATTTTTAACCAGGAATTTTTCATTCCATTCAAGGAAAATTCCAGAAAAAAAAAAAAAAAAACAGCAGGAAAAAGCTGAAGGAACCATGTTTACGAAATTCAGAGGAAAGCCATAATTTAACTCCAAAAATCTGTTTTGTTTCAGTGAACCTTTGGAGGGAAAAACTCTGCCCTGCTTCCCAAACTTCTCCATAACTATATCTGGGAAAGGAGCCTCAGGAAACAGAGCTGCACCTTCAGTCAGCAGAAAATACTCTGGGAAAAAAGSCCAAATTACGAAAAATAATCAAAAAAGGTGTGACAAGAGTGACCCCAAAGCATCAGTGCACTGAGGGGGACAGGGGACAGCAAAGTGACAGGAACAACCATGGGTTTAACTACTCCTGAACTTTATCACTAGGCTACAGTTTGCTGTAAAATAAGCTCACTTGTGGTGGGGTTTTTTTTTAAATCATTATCTAAGCTCATAAGCAATATTTCTGAAAGAAGAGACTGGTAGATATAACAAAATAATGATGAAAATCTCATTTGCTTAATAAAATTCCTTTGATTTTAAATCAAAAATGATCTCCATCCATTTGAACTTTAACTACCTAATTTTGTCTTGCATTTCAGATAACACGCAGTAAATGCAATTTGTCATCATAAACGTATTATTATTTAATCATATGAAACTTTTGGTTTATCTYGAGAAAATATTTATGGTAGTTTTAATACAGGGGATCCATTCTTGACAGAAATGATGAAACAGATTTATCACCCTTGACAAATTATATTGCAAAACCTCCTCTCCTGGCTGCTTACAACAAGAATATTAACAACACATACGACTGGAAAACCACCTGTGATCCTCACTTTTTTAGGCTCAAATCCCCTTTTCATGGACACTCCACACTACTTGGAATGTGAGTTCCTTAGAAGAGTAATTCTCTGAGTGACTGAAACCTGTAGCCCTTTAAATCAAACTAAGCAGTGTTTTATTAAAGTGCCCAGCAAATCAATCTAAATCCAGGGATAATAAAGCCCTAATCAGGTGGTAGAAAAAATAATAGGTTGTCATGCATGAGGAAAAATAGGCAATCATGGAATGTTTTCTTTAATTAGGTTGTGTAAAGTGGAAGGACTGAGTAGGAACTGGCAAGACATTCATCATGAGCAAGGTGGGAAATTATTGAGATTACTGAGGAAGGAGAACTGAGTGTGAAATGCTAAGATTTGACTGGACAGAAAATTAAAACTGGTTTGCTGCTCGTGTCACTTGCTCTTGGCAACCCCTTGGCAGGTAAGGCGGTTCCAAGGAGTGGGAACCCAGAGACTTCTGCACTTTAAAGACCCCAAATAACTCCTTCTAACTTTTAATTGTATTAAAAGTTCTGCCTGTGTCTCCCAGAGTGGAAATTCATGTCCAAGGAGTTTTAGATGGAAAAATCACATGGAAAAATCAATGGCTACTCTAAAGTAAAGTGGTTACTCCTCCTATCCCAGGTCACCCAGACATTGCCGTGTGTTGGAGCCACTTTAAAAATCACAAACACCATGAAAGAGATTATTTAGGCAGGCAATGGAATTTCCTAAGTTAAGGGAAATGTCTTAGTCCATTAAATAACTATTATCATTACTGTTAATACAAAACTGTTTCTGAGCCATCCAGTGCTGAATTCACAACTGTCATGCATAAAAATATCAGTAGCATTAGGGCAATATTATAAATATCCTGAAAAATAACATCCTGGAGCCTTCTAGAGACTTTCTAATTAAGGAATTTATAATGCACTTTAATTTGGGGGGTACTTTTAACACCTGTCCTAAGTTTTAGGCAGCACAGGATACACAGAGAGCTCCTGACTTTTTCCCATCTGTGACAGCTTTTCAATATCACCAAGACATGGGGTGTCTGTCCTCTCTCATATCATTAAGAAAATTATCATTTTGGAATTCCATATTTAGAAATGTTATCAAAATAGGTTTGGGTTGTTTGGGTTTTTTTTTTTCATTATTGGCTTATGAGGGAGGGAACCTTGACTCTTGCTGCTTCCTTCTCTCACCATTATGTTTGGTGGTGTTTTCCATAATACAAACACAGAGAAAATTCCTAAACATCTTTAAATCTGACCTTACCAACAAAAGCTTTCTCCTCCTAAAATCACTACAAGAGCAGAAATAATTTTAAACTCAGGCTGACTTCAAACCWCTATTCTTTTAGGCAAACCTATCTTCTTTTAGGTTCTTCATACCACTCTTCTGTTTCATGAAAATTGCATCACTAAGACCTCCAAACATTTTGCTCAACTGAGATCTCTCTGTTTCCTTGTAAAAACTGCTGCTGAGGGGTATCCACGAATTAATTACATGCCACAGATTTTCTTGGAGTGCTGGAAACTGGGAGCTCTTCAGCAAAAGGCAACGGAGATGTTCTCCCRCTTCTGAGCCAGCAACTCCAGAAAAACAAACAGGGGGATGGGGCAGGAGGTGACAAATCAAAACCTGATTGTTGTCAGATTTGTACACCAAGTTTGTTCAGAGAAAGTCTTCAGGAAAATAACTGAGTTTGAGCTTAAAACTTGGGAATGCTTTTCTCCAAATGAAGGTTTTCTGTTTTCCCCCAGGAGCACTGGGATGGTGGGATCGCTGACAAACGGAGCTGTGTTCCCTTCTCTATTTTAGGAGTAAATAAAAATGCTTCATAGAAGAATTTTCACATCAAAAAGAAGCTCCAAGACCATTTTCTCCTTATTAACCAGGCTGACCTCGGGGCTGGCATCGAGGATTTTCTTGGGAGGCTGCTCAGCTGGGAGGGAATGTGAGAGTTTGGGATCACAGAACCGTTCAGGGTGGGAAAGACCTCCAGGACCATCAAACCCAAGCCACTGCCACCTCCAGCCCACCCCTCCYGCAGCACAAAGCCACAAATCACTTGTCACCAACTTTGATCCACCTTGTTTCAGGTGGTTTCCCCCCCGTGTCTATTATTTCTGCCAAGAGACCCGTGAAAATTAAATACAGCCCCCATCCCTGCTCGAGTGACCCGGTGCTCCATCATGCCAGGGCGTAATGGCAATAAATCATTTCAGCTTTAATCTATTGTTATTGATGAACCTACAATTATTTGTCATCTAATATGCTGAAAATGATGACCAAAGAAATAGATCAAGTTTTTTTTTCTTTTCTTCTCCCAAGTACGGCATTGATGGATTGTATCCCTAAACTGTTATTACACTTATAATGTACTCCTCTGCTATGACAGCACAGCTAGTTTTTTAATCATTCCATAGTAATCAACTTAAGACAACACAGCAAGACTCATAACTCATGTTCTTTTCATTTTTGGCAGTGATGGGAAATGAAAATGTTTTTATTCTTTTGAAATAATTCTTACCTGACTAGGCTGAAGATTGCTTTAAAATTGTAAATAAATGGTTGTTTATTGAGCTGGAACTGAAAAGTGACACATTAAAATGCCCGTTTCTGAAGAAAAAATAATAATTTAGGCCTGAGTGGAGCTAGAGTTTGTTAAAGAAATACTTTGTTTTTCCTTTAACTGGTTGAGTGCTAACTGAAATCTCACTTACTGGTTAAGTGATACAAGCCAGGCTCTAATTTTCCTATTTAGAAGCAGAGTTAGTCTGCAAACACAGGCTGGCTCAGGAAAGAAAGCTCAGGGTGCATTTTCCAAAACTCSCCTTGAAAATCTGTGGGAGCCACTTTGCACCTCCAGTAACAACTCAGAGGTAGGACACAATCTAGAAATTGTCATCACCTGAAGTCTGGCAGATTGACTGGAACCTGTAAAAATCGCCTGGAAGAGGAAAACCTCAGTCCTTCCTCCAGGAATCGCGAGGATGGGAAGATCAGATGCTGCTTTCTAGGAGTTACCTTGTTCTGCAAAATGMATGCAATGGAGAAGAGGAGAAAACACTTCAGGAAACTCTTTCTTGATTAAAAAAAAAGGTCTGGAAAAATCTGGCAACTCTACCAAAAAACATACACTAATAACAACAAATATTTTAAAATAAACCAATGGTGACTCTGTTCTGATGGGTTTATATATAATTTTTTATATATATATATATGTATGTATATATGTGTGTATATATATATATGTGTGTGTGTATATATATATATATATAATATATATTATATATATATTATGGGATTAGTGCCATTAAATGGATTAATGAGAATTTTTTGAACTACTTTCTTGCCCAACAGCCTTTGCACTGCTCACAGCACCTTTCCCTCACATTTATCTCCATATATTTCTAGCTATTTCTGTAGCATTTTTCAAATAGTTTGCAGTGTCATATCCTTGGCTGAGCAAAATCCAAACTCCTTCCTTGCTYAAACGAAACCACATCCAAATTTTCCTCACAACCGTCTTGACCAGCTGTTTCCTTCTTGACCTTTGGCAGAACCAGAAGAAAACCCTGCCAGCCCAGCTCTTGCTCTGCACCTTTTCAATCTTTGGGGGTGATTAAGGTGTGCTCTGGAATCTGTGTGTGAACCTCCTKCTGGAGACACAGCACAAAAAACCCATAAAATAATAATTTTTAAAATTATTTCATGGGGAAAAGAGAGCAACACTTGTCACACACAGGGGAGAGCTGCAGGCAGCAAGTCCAAGCTCTGGAGTGGCTCCAGCCTCACACCTCACACAGGGATCAGCTCTATCCATGAGGAATTGGGATAAATTCATTCCTGTTTAACAGCTTTTCAAAAATCCTTTGCATGGCCTTCATGAAAAAAAAAAAAAAGGTCTGGAAAAATCTGGAATTGCAACCCTACCAAAAACCATCCACTAATAACAACAAACAGTTTAAAATAAACCAATGGTGACTCTGTTCTGATGGGTCTTTATATAATTACATATGTATAAATTATGGGATTAGTCCCATCAAATGGACTAATGAGAATTCTTTTAACTACTTTATGGCTCAAAAATTCCTATACAGCCCTGTGATATAAAACACCTCTTCCTAGAATGGGGAACATTTTCTTTTCCTTAGAAGCCCTCATTCCCTGGCTGGATTTCTCACCCCTCACTTGTTGCAAATGCCTGCAGCAAATTCCATCCCTTCACCTCTGGTGCTCACTACAAAACATTTCTTCATCAGTGCACAGCACTGGGGCAGCAGAGATCCACTCCACACCTCCTTACCTACAAGAATAACCAATTCTGGAACATAAACTATCCCATCTGCACCAAAAGCAGGCAGCACTCAACTCCAGAAATCTGCTTTTGGTTACTGAATGTGGGGAACACCATCAATCATGCCTGTTTTAATGGGAAATGACTAACAAATAATTAATGGGGAATGTTACACTTAAARCAACAGCAGAAAGACCCAACAAACACCACCTAAAGTGCTGCCTGTTTAGCCACCCTTCACACTGAGCTCTATTTGCTTTTCCCCTGAATTTACTTAGGGAATTATGGATGTTGCTAACTTGCTYGGATCTCCGTGCCTTTAGCCATCATTATCAGTTATCTTTAGGGGTAATAATTTCTCTTAAACTCATGACCCATTTGATATCTTAAAAACAGCAACATTAATTTTCATTTGTCACAGAGCAGGGTATAAATTGGCTAAATGATAATAGCATTCTTCTCGAGTAATCAGTTCTACWTGATTAACTTAAATATTGCCAAAATATTGTTTACCATTCATTTGTATCCCAGGCAAAGGGGAGCCACGATCCATGAGTTAGAGAAGGATTAATCTGGGGTCTGATCTGTATTAAAACTTGCCACAATGATTCATAATCATCTGACTGGATATTTATCCTGACAAAACCCTTTCATTTGGGGAGCTCCTCATCACATGGTGCCCAAAAGCATCACTGCTTCCTCAGGCTTGATGCACCACAGAAAGGCAAGCATGGGTTTGGGGTTGGATTTGGGGTTTTTCATGGGCTCCTAACTTTTTTTCACTTCTTCATTTTATTTTCTTGCTGCAGGAGGATGGAGTCGATGGTCTTTACCACCATCTAGTGGATTTAATGATTTACAACAAGCCACAATTATAATCAAAAAAATTAGGGATAAAAACAGCCAATCTGTAATATATATGGAATTAGTCCATTTTGTGGTAAATATGACATGATTTCTCACATTTTGCGCATCCATGTGTGTTGTGGCTTGCAATACAACACTCTGTAAAAATGGACAAGAATTCTGACTCAGTGACTCACTGATAGAACAGGAAAAAAATACCTCGATGGGAGATTTAGATTGGATATTGGGGAAAATTCGTTCATGGAAAGGTCTGTCCAGCCCTGGCACAGCTGCCCAGGGCAGAGGTGGAGTCCCCAGCCCTGGAGGGGTTTACAAGCCATGTGGATGTGGCACTTGGGGACATGGGGCAGTGCTGGGGAATGGTTGGAGGTGAKGCTCTGAAAGGGTTTTTCCAACCCAAACCATTCCCTGATTCCACTTTCTCCTTTTTAAAACACCTGGTCACTTTGTCCCTCAAGCAGCAAAACCATCTACATGCAAACCACACCTTTTAATGATAATTTTTCCCCCTATCTTATCAAAATACGTTCCAACCCCCCCCAGAAAAAAAGACTTTTCAAGTGGACACTGTTGCCCATTAGCTGGAGGTGGGAAAGAGGAGGGAGTTCTCCATGCTGGATTTAGTGATGAAGGTCTGGATGTTCTTCGTGTTATAGGGTCCAGAGATGATTTTTGAGACAGAATTTTTGGATTTTATTCCTTTATCTGCATATTGGAGAAAACACCTCCATTGTATAAGGAGATGCCCCCCATGGTGGAAAAAGTAGAAAAGGTTTGACTGATTTAATCATATTTTTTAATTAAAGAATAATTGTTTGGCAGTTATATAAACCTGTTTTTCCTTCTCCACACGTAGCAGGATGGACCTAAATTGATTCCTGTGCTTTCCATGACACCAAAAAACATGGACCAATGTTTTATCCCTGAAGAACCAAGTGGCCCAGGGACTTGGCAGATTTTTCTCTTAGGAAAGGGACGGGCAGCACCACCTGCAYTTCCCTCTGACAGGGCCTTTTGTGATGCCTGACAGGTCAAAAATGCACCACAAACCCAAATTAACTCAAGGTTCCCTTCCAGCTTTCTTCCAGGTTGCTCCAAACCCCAWCCAACCTGGCTTGGACACTTTCAGGGATGGGAAATTCTCCACTTTTCTGGAAAACTTTTGCCAGTGTTTCACCACCCTCACTGTAAAAACTTCCTCATATCTAACCTAAACCAACCCTCTTTTCACTTAAAATGCTGAATTACCAGCAACTTACTCAGTGTTTTATTTTAAATTCTGGCCTTTAAAAAAGGGGAAAAAAAAGGGAAAATAAAATGTAAGTGAAGCAAAAGCCCAGCAGCAGCCTCTGTCATGGATAGCCAGCAGAGGACTGTGTCCTTCCTGGAGGGAGCTCCTTGGATTTTGCACCTGACTGAGCCCCAGTTCAGGGTCAGACCCAGCTCGGGTGACTCAGTGCTCTGCCTGACTGCCTGGCAATCTCCACAGGGTACAGGGCCGTCCACTTGTGTGCCCCAATTAGCGCTGCTAATTGGGGCACAAAATCTCTGCAAATCTTAGGTTGCTCTTTTTTTCCTTTTTTTTTTTTTTAATCAACCACCATTCTGGGACTGGCAAGTGGGCGCTGAGGCAGGAGGGGGCTGCTCTGCCCTGCCCTCAAACGTGGCCCAGAGAGAGGGGAAAGTCAAAGGGTTGGGAGAATCATGGAATTCCAGGGTGGTTTGGGTGGGAGGGAATTCTAAGTTCATTTTTCCAGCCCCTGCCATGGCAGGGACAGCTTCCACCRCTGTCCCAGGCTGCTCCAAGCCCTGTCCAGCCTGGCCTTGGAGACTTTTAGGGGCAGCCCCAGYTKCTCTGGGCACCCTGTGCCAGGGCCTGCCCTCCCTCCCAGCCAGCAATTCCTTCCTAAAATCCAAGCTAAATCTAATTTTTTTCAGCTAAAATCTGTATCATGTGGATAAACTTTTCTGATCATATCAAGTTTCATTCATTTTTCTTCAACAATCCAGAAGTGTTTTTGATRGAAACGTGCAGGGGATGGCAGAAGTTTAAATACAATTATTTCAGATTTGTGCCAGGTTCCACAGCTACTGAGTGACACAGTGACTCTTGCAACATCAACATTCTGCTACTTTCACACAGAAATAGCCCTTCAGATGCCATTATCATGATTAATATTTGGTTTTAACCCAGACTTGTAAATTTGCTTGTGTAAAATCAGGCAGAAAAACCTTTGCACACACAAAAGTCAGCTCACTCAGAATCAAGTGACGCTCACTGGATCATTGTTGTGGCTGATGCTCCAAACAGAATCCCAGATTGGAATATAAATATTTATCAATTCAAAGAGGATATGCAAAAGAAACAGCCTAGAAAATGAGATGCATTTTGMTTTTCTATGATGCCATTTGGTAACACTGTAAAAGAATTATTGTGCACTCCTCCAGCTAACACACTCCTCCTTGCAGAAGTGCAAACTGAGTTTMTTATGAACTATTATAATAAAAGAAYAATTATCTCTTCCCCAGAAGCTTCAAGCCTAAATCACCTCACATGCTTAATTCAGGATGATGTGAAAAAAAAAATCTCAATATTTAGAAAGGATCTGGTCCCATTGCTCCAGTCAGGAGCTGAAGGGTACAAAAYCAGGATATTTACAGCTTGGACTTGTTATTTGTGGGTGTTATTTCAGGGTGACTGAAGCAGCACATGGGAAAGCACTTATCTATGGAAAGTTTGTGAACATGCTGTTCCAAAGTTTCCATCCCAACTGGACAAGATGGGACATGGAGAAAGGGTTGGTCCTGAAAGCTCAACTTTAAAAATCTCCTTTGTTGCACTTTCCATGAGCTTTTTACCTTGAAATAAAAAATTATATATATATATAAGATATTTCTTAAATTTTTATATATGATATAAAATCCATTAAAAATAAAAATTAAATTATATATATATAATGATTATATAAAAATTATATATATAAAGTGTTTTTAAATCTTGATCTATAAAGACACAAAATCAATTAAAAATAAAAATTAAATCATATATGTAACAATTATATTAAAATTATATATATAAAGAGTTTTTTTTAATCTTTATAAAGACATAAAATCAATTAAAAATAAAAATTAAATAAAATTATCTGCTTTATAGCTCTACCYTAAATGTAAAGAAGAAAAAAATGTTTGCTCCTATTTTATTGTGACTTTACTTGTTCATACTTTWACACTTAAAATAATTAAGCTCGCACACATGGCTCTGGTGCCAGGGGAACAAACGCTGAGCCAAAACACACAGCCAAATCATTTTCCAAACCCCACTTGCCAGTGGCACCTCTGGAGCAGTTCTCCGTGGCACCAGGTCCTGCTGTAGCCTGGTGCAGGAGGCTTTKTCTGCCCTCTCTGAATGGTCACTCCCGGGAAAAGCTGGCTCCAGGGCGGGTGTGGAGGCCCCTGGCCCCCGAGCTGAGCCAAAATCTCTGCCATGGATTTGGGAGCAGGAGATTGACTCCCCATCCTCCCCTGAGCAGGGAGATCCATCTTCCCCAGGGCCCRTCTGGATTTGTCCCCTTTCAATCCCACACAAACACAGCCAAGCGCTTCTGGAGCCGCTCAACAACAGGGGGGACAAGAAAATCCCAAGAAAAGATGGATGGAAGGCATAGCAGGGCTGCTTTGGTCCCAGGAGATACCTGTGGCTTCCCCTGGGTCACACCCAGAGCTCCAAGTTTGTGACTCCAGCATTGCCATCCTTTGTCACCCACCCCTTCAGCACCCAGACTTGCACAATGACATTTTTTATGCAGCCTGGGTGAATTATTCCCACATCTTTGCCTGTGAAATAATTCCCACACTGCTGCTGCAGCCCTTGTGTCACTTATTCCAGAGGGATAAAAGGGACCCTCAGCTCCAATTCCTGACTCGATTCGCTTCCCAACCACCCCAGGTTGGGATGCTTGGGAAGTGGGAAGATGTGGGAATAATTGACCCTGAGGTCAGAGTGGTCCAGAGRCACAAGGAGGTCTCCCAGGAGCCATCCAGCAGATGTTTCACTGCCAGGACACAAAAACCTCTCTGATTTTATCTCCCAACCAAATTGCCCCAAGCCCCATCCAGCCTGGCCCTGAACACTTCCAGGGATGGGGCAGCCAAAACTGAAATTCTGAACTGAACTTCAGAACTCAATTTCATATTCTGAAATCAATTTTTTAATTTATATGGAGAACAGTTCTTTCAGTAAAGMAAATTTTCAACCATTTTTTTTTCCCCCACAGGAAGATAAAAACCTCAAAATGGTTGGAGGGTGATACAAGGGAAGGAGCTGCAGGAACTGGGCACAGCTGAGAAGGAAAAACTTTTGGAACAGTAATTAGTATGGAAATAATCCTCACCCATCCCATGGAAAGCCTGACATATGTTAAGGTCAGGCTCGTGCTAACTCAGAAAATCTTTTCTAAGCTGAACCCTTAGAGGAGGATGATTTAAATTAATAGGTACAAATACCCTCAGCTCCCAGTGACTGCAATCAGAGACAGAGGTCAGGGGAGAAGAAAGGAGATTGGAAAAGGCACAGTTTGACCTGACAGCATCCTCCTGATGTGTGATTTGGGGTTGTCCTGTGCAGGGCCAGGAGCTGGATGTGATGATCCTTGTGGGTCCCTTCTGACCCACAACATTCTATGAGAAGGACAAAGAAAGGGTGCTCCTTGAAAATCCAATTTATGGGCACAGAAATGGAGATGGGGAACTGTAAAATCAGTACTTCCATGCCAGATATTCCTGGTACGGGATATTTGGGAAGAACAGAGAGGAGTTTCAGGGRTCACCCCCTCACAGCAGGCTGGCAATGCCCCCTCTCCAAAGTGACCTCCAGCCAGCACCACCGAGGGCACAGACAATCCCAAGGGACCTGCCCAGGTCAGTCTGTCCCTGGTGACTCCAGCCCAGGCCCTGCTCCTCCTGGGAATGCCAAATCCTCTGCCTCCAGCACAAACCAGGATTTCCTGTGYGAATCACAYGGGCAAGAATGGATGCAACAGGACRGAGCTAATCCATGACAGCTGAACAGCACTTCTGTGGAGGAACCCTCWTGGGGGAAACTCTGGGCCACAAATAATTCATCTCCCCTTTATTAAATAATTAGATATTAGCAGAGAAGCACTGATTAGGCTGCACTGCTGTGATAGTGTGTATTTTCTCTCTTGACTTTGTCACCGAGGTCACCAAAGCACCCAAAGCCAAGGAGGAGAGGGGGAGACAGAGCATGGGCATGGCTGGAGAGAGAAGCCTTTCATTAACCTTCCTGATCCCCCATAATTTCATGTGTCAGCAGCTAATCAGCCACTCACTGACATCATCAAGGGACAGGGAGAAAAGATGTCCCCAGGGACCGATCACTTCTCACAGGAGAAAATCTACACTTGCACCAGGRGCATGAGCAGATTTTGCAGATAAATAAAGTGGGTTTGCATTATAATCACTGCTTCAATTTATGTTTATGCTGTTGGCAACAGTGATTTATATCCAGCATGATGGAGATTGTAGTTAAAGGAGACAGTCCTTGATAGTCCAACCCTTTCAGACTTTGYCTCATACTTTGTCACTTAAAAAACACAAGAAAATCATCTCCTTGCACAGCTTTGTTAGTGCCACTGGTTTGCCAGACAGAAGAGGAAATACAGGGATGCTGCATTTTTCAGAGCTGGATTTTAATCATTCTGTATTTCCTTAATACTTTTATCCTGAAAGACTTTGTAAATCTAATCAACACAGCAGTTAATTCATCTGCAGCCAGCAGAAAGTCCCCTCTTAAGCAGGACAGAGATGTGTCTTTAACAGTGGCACCAAAAGGGCAGGGACACGGGGGGGACACCAGGGCACAGCAAATGATGCTGGCCAGGGGCTGTGGGGTTGTGCACCTGAATTTCCAGGATTACCTGGGATCTACAGATGGACAAACAGAGCCTGTGTCCTTCAAAAGGTTTCCCAAAGGAACATTACACTGCGGGAGAAGGGAACGTCCTGCTGAGCATCCCTGGCTCTGCCCAGGAGCAGTGGCAGCTTGTCTGTCTGTCTGTCCAGCCTGGAGGGGATTTTATGGGGTCCCACTGTGGTGCCTCAGGTTTGAGATTTTGTATTTTTCAGACTCTGTGCTGCTTTAGTGTGCAGCTCTGAGCTTCACATTCAGAGCTGCTGAGCTCTGTGCACAGAGCAGGGAGACAAAACAATTCCTGCTCCAGCTGGGCACCAAGGACAAATGATCCMAATCTCAGCCCMRGAGCACAAACCCCGTGGGCTGGAGAGAGRAAAACAAGCAGGGTGGGACTGCAGGGGCTAAAGCTGGARTGGGACAATGAAGTGCAAGGTGCAAATGGAGCAGAACTGATCCCAGGGAGAGCCCCCGGGAGCGCTGGTGCATTTTGGGGCCATTTTGGTTCATCCTGGGTGCAGCCCTGGCTGGGCTCTGGTGCTGCCCAAGGTGSATCCATGGAGGAGATCCTTGGAATGAATCCCTGCTTTATTCTGGGACTCTGCCCAGCCTCTGCTCCAGGGCAGCCTGAACAAGGCATCAGCAGCACCTGGAGCTGCAGGAATCTTCAACAAGGAAGAGGAAGAAGAAGGGACTGAGGTGCCTCACACCCCCAAAACCAGCCTTAAACCCTGCACCAATTTCCATGGGGATATACTATATATTTGGAAATATAAAATATATTCATCCATGCCTTTCCACGCTCTAGGCATCAATTTAACAAAACCCACTCTCGATCCTAAAAGTCTTTTCCATCCCAGATGATTCCATGATCCTTTTGGAAGCCAGAGGACATCCCCTCACACACTTCCCACAGCCCCTTCTYGCAGCACCCTCAAGTCCAGCTCAGCACCATGCTGCACAAACACGAGGCAATAAACCAAAAATAATCTCAAATATCTATTCCTGGGTCATCATCATCTCATGGACTAATGGATTTGTGGAGCTGGACCTGATTTTGCAGGATGCTGGAATTCCTAAATCCCGTTAGCTGATGCCCACGTTTTCTGCCTCTCATTGACCATCCAGAAGGAGAAATCTTGTGTCCCCAGATGGAAAAAYATCCCCTACCCCAATTAGATATCATAAATTTAACAATTAACACATCACTATCAAGAATCTCAGTAAAGACTTTCCCAATAGCCAGGCTGCCTTGGATGTGGGAGATTGATTTGTATCCAAAAGAATATCTAAAATTTAATTAAAATATTGCTTAATCATGGTTTAAGTGCTGAAGAACCTCAACCTGCAGTCCTTCAAAATGGAAAAATAGAGATTCCTGCCCTGTACTGGCAAAGACCTTTGAGGAAATATAGAAAAGGTATCATGGTATAGGGAAAAAAATATGGAAGAAATAATTTTGGACTGTGGGGAATACTACTGCTGAATTCTACTTGGAATTGGCCATTATTTTCTACTATTTACCCTTCCAGCAAACAGATCTTACAGAGTAGATTTCTACTGTTTTTTCTGAGTTTTGGAGAGTTATGAGCTAAAAAATAACTCATAGAGGGACAGTCACTTAATTTTACTCAATTGCTTAACAGTAACMAACCAGTGACAGCTCAAATCACTGAATTAACTTTACAAACACAGGTAATAACATGAAAGATATACACTTATATTCACTGCAAAACAGTAGTGGAAAGTGTTATTTTTGTAAAGAGTTGCACCTCCTTTTTTTTGGACTGTAATTATGTTTTTCCAAATCTATAGATATGTAAATATATCTATTCAAAACTCCATTTTTAGTAGCACCTCTTCTCTCAGCGCTGACAGATTCTGCACCTACTCACATTTCTCACCAAACAGTCCTAGCCTGGAACTGAAAATGCTGGGAATCCAGAATTCCTCCTTGGAATTTTCATTCCAGTTGCTTTGTGGRACACAAATATTGGAATTGCTGGGGAGCTGTGCCTAAATCTCTCTGCTCTAGCTCAAATCATGAGCACATGGATTGTAACACAGAGAAACCAACAGCAGGGCCAGGAAATTGCCTGTGAGGATCAGCTGCCACCAATACGTTCAAACCACACCAAAATCAAAGGTGAAATAGATTTTTCCTACTATTGAGAATATTTAGTCTTTAAATTTGAATGGTTTTTGTGAACCAGAACATCACTAAGAGGGAAACTTTTGTATCACTCCAATGATTTTAATGTACTAATGTGTCCATTTCTTCATTTTTAATTCCRACTATGTTGCAAAATTCAAACTTAGAATAAAACAAATAAGCAAAAAGTTGTATGGTTTTAAAACTGATTATTTTTTCAGCATAGTATTGGTTTATCCTGTCTTAGAGCTAATCTCTACTTATTAGGAGGTTTTTTTGCTCATATTTAGTTCTCCTACAAGGTTCATTTATATATAAAAAGCTGAATTAGGCCCAGTTTTACTTTAATTAAACTGGTTCATAATTGAGAATAAGGGTTTTTGAACCCCATTTTTTCTGTGTGAGCTGGGTATCATGTTTAGGCATAAAAACAACCTTAGATGATCACATCCTTCAACAAAACTTACACAGAAAGAGAAATGAGCAATAAATAGAGCAAAGTCTAAACCCAAGGTGAAAATCGGATTTTTCAAGAGTTTTTTGCCATGGGTCCATGAAAATGAATCTGCCAAATGCAGCCCAAGGTTCCCCAGAGTTCTGGGGCTGCCATGGCATAGGAAATTCAGTGAATTTATGTATAAACAATATAGAAATTCTCCTCATATGCAGAAGCTGCATCTGACACAGCCTCATTATACAGTTTGTTCTTCTGGGGAGAGAATAACTTTCACACCTAAAAATATGCACCTTCAGGTACTAAATGTTAAATATCTCCATTCCCACCTACCCCAGCATTACCAAAATCTCTTTTTTTGCTGCTATCCTCCTACCCTGAACTTACCAAAAAGCTCTCTTTTTTTGCTGTTGATGCTGTGAAGAGGATACAGCCAACCTTGTAATTTTAATTTTCTTGAAGAATCCCCATAAAGAGGTGAAAATTGTTCCTTCAAGGCACTGGGAGCTTTGTTTGGCTTTAAAACCAAAATCTGGGCTTCAAGAACTCCTGAATGTCAGCACATCTCTGATTCCCAAAATATGTGGTTTAGGGAGGGATGTGGAGCCTGTTTCCCACTCCAGGATAATTCCAGCATTAATTTTCACCTCTAATTGTTTCCTCCTCAAACAGCCCCACGGAGAGGGACTCCCAGCCCTTCATTGCACATAACTTAGCACAGCATTAAATTTGCCTAAATTGTGCTCCAGTGCTGCCACASTGCTGACCCTTCAGTCTGTAAACAAATACATTTGTTCTCCATATATTTATGTTTTTGTCTTCTAAATGGTGAGAAAATGAGCCTGGAATCTTCATATTGTAATTGTATCATCAAAGCCTGTTGAGAATACGATAAAGTAACCAGAAGTTAAATTATCAATAAGAGTCATTTATTTTGCATTTTTATTTTAAAGAATACTTATGAGAATTGTGATAAATTAGCAGTGACAAACTACTTCTTGCAGGCTGATTTTGTGTGGAGAGTTTAATTAAACATTGCAGCTGTTTATCTCTATGGTGATTAAATTTTCATATGTAAATTACATGTATTAAGATCAAGATACTTATGTAAATGTCACTTGCCTTAATGTTTTGTGTTACTGTTATTAACATCTCACCATCAGCTTGTAATCTTCTTGTATTGCATTACGCCGCCGTGCACGACATGACTAAAATAAGTAGATTTATATCTTAATAACAAACAAGATTTTAAAAAGAACATCTCGCTATGTAATTGAGATGTAGATAAAAAAAATAAAATAAAATAAATAAACGAGGGGGAACTGCTGGAAATTTGATTGGTTTGAGCTGTGTTGGTGGCACTTGGGGACGAGGTTTGGGGATGGGCTCAGTGGCCTTGGAGGGGCTCTCCAAGCTGAACAAYTCCATGGGTGCCTCCCATCTGTCTGCAAACAAGACTTGGACTGGGAAGCAGAATTTGTACACACAGGGGCCAAGAACAATTGCACCAGGGGAAATTGTGTTGCTTCCACAGTGGGGGAGAACAGGATAATTTCACTGCACCTACCTGAGAGCAAAAACTTCAGCTGGAMATGTAAAAACCCACTCAGAATAACTCTCCCGTCTGCTTAGAGCAGCTGAGGGCATCATGTCTTATTCTGCGTTGCCCCCACCAACTAAAAAGCAGAATTCTATGTAGATCTGATATGATCACTTTCTAAACAACAAACTAGATTTATATTTCAAGCAGAGAAAAAAGCTCAGAATCCATCCACATGCATTTCCAACAACCAAAAGAAACCCCTAAGAGGTCACAAATATTTCTTTAGCAATAGAATTTAGACCTCTTGGATCTTAMAGTCAAAAGAAAAAAAATTACTGAGATTTACCATTTACTAAAYTTTCTACCTATCTTTTCTACTCTTGCTGTTCCCTGATAGGTATCATTCTTATTCCCTTTGATGATAAAGATTAACTACAACTTGGAGTGGAGCTATAGGAAGATCTGATCTTAGTTATCAGACAGAGGGAAGTTCTGAATACACAAAGTTCCAACTCTAATGCAAGGAAGACTTTTCATTATGCCAGTCATGCTTGGAGCCTTCAGACAGGCAGACACTCATTGATAGCAGGAAATCAAATTCATCGTTTGCAAAAACAAATTAAGAGCCCAAATTGCAGTAGGCAATACACAGAAAATGAGATAAAACCACTCGGGATTAATTTCTATTGAGGAATCCATAGGTTCTGTGGGATCTCAGAGACAGCCCTGGCTGCTGTGATGGGCAGGAAGAAAGGGAAAGATGCTGGGTGGTGGGAGCTTCATCTTCCCCCACTGCCATCCAGGGGGCGCATCATACCCTGATCTACTCCAAAGCACTGAAACGCTTTGAAGATGCCTCAAATTTAGACTGGATTTTAAGAAAAGTTTTTTATGGAAAGAGTGATAAARTACTGGAATGTCTGCTGGGGGAGGTGGTGGAATCCCYATCCCTGGGTGTGTTTAACAAAGCCTGGATGTGGCACTGGGTGCCAGGGTTTAGTTGAGGTGATAGGGCTGGGTTGGACTCGATGATCTGGAAGGTCTCTTCCTGTTGGAACCCTGGCTGCTGGGAATTCCAGCCTTTCTGTGCTGGCAGGCACTGACCCCCAGGAGAACACTGCACTGACCTGAGGCCGTGGAGAAGCTTCCAGAATGGAATGGTGGAAATGGGATTGTGGGTGTGGAGTTTGGATAGAAATGTGTGAGATCACAGGGTGGGAAACTCAGAGTTTAAGGGTTTAGAATAGAGTAATGTATATGGAGCAAGGTGGAGGGCTTGGGGTGGAGGCTGCTCCTTGTTCACCTTCTTCTCCATGGGTTTGGGTGGTTTTGTGTAATTGGATAAAAAAGTCCATKAAAATGCAGCCATGGGTGGTTGGTTATTGGGTTAAATTGAAAATAATTGAGGTGCCATTTCTTAATTGGACAGTTTATCCTTGGAAGGCCTTGTAGAGAGAGAGATGGGGCTCCATTTTTAGTGTGTCAGAGTGAAGTGCTGCAGAACTCAGGGTTTGTGAGACTGTGACAGAGATAAGAACCAATAAACACCTGAGTCCCAACAAGAAATMCCATCTCACACAYTTAATCCTGACCTTGGCAGAAAAAAGAAGCAAAGAATCAGCATCTTCCAACCTGGTGATTCTGTGAAATATCTGTGTGGATGTTCTAATGGGCAAATTAAAGATGAGGCTCAGAAGGAGTTCAGTGACTCTCTCAGTGCAGTGTGCTTTGAAGGAAGTGCAGCTGGCAYAAGGAATTAGCAGATATTTTAATGGGCACTGTCCCTCAGTGCCAAAAATTCCATCTGATGAGAGCCTGACTTTGTACTCCTAGGGTGCCACAAACACATCTCCCCCAACAGCTGCAATCCCTAAATCCACCCTGAGCTGCCCTTTTATTTTAGTCTTCAATTACACCCCAAACACACTCTGGGGATTAAATCCTTTTCCTTACAGAATTTTCTATTTCTGAATTTAAAATAAACAATATCTGTCCTTTAAATTCACTCACACGTTTAATTGCTATAAAAGTGGCTTTATTTCCTTTTCCCAGCACCAGATTTCAGGCCTTGCCAGAGGATGTTTGCAATGTTTAGACTGTCCTAAAGTCCTTATCCATGGCTTGATGCTCCCACACACCCCAGCTCTGCTCTGCCTCTAGCACATTATTCCTGCTTTCATCTGTTCATCTAAAAAGATGAGGGCAAAATTTTGGAGATTGCCAACCTTCCACCAAGGAATGGGATAGATTCTTGAAAGTCAATTGTTCTAGAAGGAATTGTTGCTGAGTCCCACTCAATCTACTCTGAAGAGGCACAAGAACAATCTACCCTGAAGACCATTGAAAATTTACCTTTGAAATTTCTTTTTCAAGTCAAAAGTTCTGTGGGGTTTTGTTCCAGTGGAATAAATGTCTGTGTTTGCAACTGTTTCTTCYCATGCAAAACCTGCTGTGGCAAGAGAATAAACCTTTCCAACTTCCATAGATAGCAGCAACCTCAATTAATTGGGAACTGGATATCACAGCATGTTGGGGCTTTCTCTCCTGCACAGAGCACATCTTTGTTGGGAAGCTCCAAGCTGTGGCACTTTCCCACCTGAAATGGGGCAGAATTTTTGCAGCTGCAGAAATACCTAATACAGACATGGAAAACTGGTTCTGAGTGCCTTTTCCAGTCTAGGAGAAGCCACCCAGGCTRCCAAGATGAAAGACAAAACCACAATATTTTCATTTCACAGATCCTCCTTCACCAGCAGCTCCATACTCAATGGATTCCTTGGACATTGAAGTCTTTCAGRTAAGTGAAGGATTTGTCCTTGCATCCACCAATGGATTCATCTTCTCTCTCTGTGTTTGCAGCAGTTCAGGCTGGACTGCCCTGGTTTATCACCACCACAACCACGGCATGAAAAATGGAGTGTGGGACCATGAGGAGACAGAGACAAAAGGAGCAAGCTAATTGTGTGAGGAAAGTTCCTGCTTCTCCACACAAATCTCACTCTTCATCCCCAGCCAAGGAKAAAGGGTGAAATATTGTTTATGGGGGCTTTGGAAATGACTGCATTATCCTAAAGATTGCCTGGATCTCTGCACAGCTCTTAAACATGGACAGCTCACGATGAAGTTCACCACCAGGCGTTTTTCTTCAACAAGAAAACCTACTTGTGCTATTTAAGTTTAGTTTGCCATAAAACTTCCTCTATTCACTGGCTGACTGTCTACAGAAAATAATAACCCTGAGTAATGATCATAGCCAGGATAGTTGGCAGCAGGTCCACCACAATTACCAGAAGTTAATTAGAATTATTAAAATAACAAACACGAGGCCACCGATGTTATACGTCTACATAATGGAACTCAATGGTGCATCTTATTCATGAAATACATTTATTATTTTAAAGCCTTTTCTTTCTTACCAAATTAAATATTGATGGATTATCCTCTCCAAATCAGTTGGTGGATTGGATTCTATTTATACAGGTCCTAAAAATTCAGCTTTAGAGCAGAACTATAAAGAGTCTCTTGTCTCCCCGAACAGTAAAATAACTTGCAGTTCATTTTAGCTTGTTGCTGCCCTCTCCACAGTGTTCTGTTTGGAAAATGAAATTCCAGACTTAAAACCAATTTGCCAGACAATTTCATCAAACACAGTTTCACCTCCTGTTGCTGATTTAATCCAAATTTATTTAAGGCCACACTTGTAAGAAATTTCAAGTTCAAGTTGTCAACATCTCTGCACCCATGTGAACCCTAATAATTTTAACATGCACAGCCTCCTACAGTTTTAATTTTCAAGGGCATTTCAACACCTCTCTGCTCCCTGACATGCTCAGCTGTGCCCCTCCTGCCTCCTCCCTTCACACCACGATTATTTTAATCAGACAACTCAGAACAGATTGAACACGTGTTTACTCCACTCCAGCATGTGCATAGTGTTGTAAAGAGCCTGGCTTTATTTTTAGCTCCTAAAAGTGAATTATGCAGCACATGGGATCAGGAGAGAATTTTTAAGCCTTTACATTGGTGGGTTTGAGGAGGAATTGCTGACACACATCACGCTGCCTTACACAGGCAAGCATTGTCAGGGCCATGCATCATCACATTTTCTGTTCATTTTTTTAACCARACCAACCTATTTTCAGGCCACTGTTCTCCTCAGTCATTTGGCAAAAGGCAAAAATCAGTTTCACTGCAATAATTGAAAATACATGGAGCTCCCTGAGCTGCTCAGAAGGTTTTCTTTCAAAGCACAAGTTCAATTCTCCTTTCCCTATCCAGCTACTTGGTCATCAGCCTTCCTATATCCTTTATGTATGAGAGAAAAACATATAAATGCTTTAAAGTTTTACACATACATATATAACAATTATAGTTTCTTGGTATTTCAAAGAAAACAATTCCTAAAGGAAATTGGTAACAAAAGAAAAAAAATAAAGTCATCCATTCAAACACAAAAAATTACAAGTCAGGTACTGGATTTGCATCCACTCTCCCTTCAATTAATTACTCTGGGTTCAAATGACCCCAAGTAATTGAGGAAGAAGGAATMTAAGATTCAAGAGAACCCTTAAAAATGCTGAGAGATCTTCAGGCTATAAATTGCTTTTCCAAACTTCACAACAGCAAAAGGGATGAAGAGGTAGGAAATGCAGCTCCTYTAAAATGATTTAAAAATAAGGATTTACACTTCCTATAAAAGAAAGTGCCTCCAGATTATTTTCACTGTGAGAAAAATCCTTTCAACCCAAAGTAYCCTAGGATTCTACAAAAGTTTAAAATTAATAAAGGAAGGAAAGAGCAAGAGGGAAGAGCTTTCGCTGCAGCTGGAACTTGAACCAGATTTTGGTGTCAAATATTGTGGGACCAACCCACCCAAGGAGCTGGTAGAGCAAAACACACCAAGGAACTGAGCTGAGCTTCCAGAAAAAGGTTCTGCACAAATTCTGGGGGAAACACTGCGAGTCTGGGAAACAGCTTGCTGTGAGAACAAGTTAGAGACTCTCAGTCTAAAAATAAAAGTTCAACAACAACTTGCCACAGTGTAAGAGCACTAATAAAGCCCAGCCTCTAAATACCAGCTCTCCAAAATGGGCCACACACAGCAGGTCCAACAGGACCCAGCCCACCAGGGAACACAACTAACTTGGCTTTTTCCTCCCTCCTCCAGCAGCAACACAAGGCCACAGAGACTCCCACACTCCCTCCCTGACCACTTCAACACTTCCAGCCTGCTCCTCTGTGTTTCCCAGAGTATCTGGGGATTTTCCTTAATTAAATGATTTCACACCATATTATCTGTGGTTAACACAAARCCAGGCTTTGCTAATTTGATCTCCACACGTCTGGCGCCATTTGCTCAGGCTCTGGCACCAGCTCTGAACGTGGCCTGAGCCTGACCTCTCAGGCTCAGTCCTAAACCTTTCACAGGACCCTCGACTGTCCCAAGCCAGGGGTTGAACAAAACCCAGCATTAGGACTTACAAAGCATCCAGCTGAATTGTAGRTTAATTAGATAATCATTAGTTTTTCGTAAATAGGCATCATTTCTCAAGGAAGTTTGTCCTTCCAGTGAGGCCCTGGAAAAGAAGCAAATTTGGGACTTCATCACCCTCTTTTTCCCCTCTTTCATGCTCACCATTCCCCTTCTGTTTCAAACCTCGGCCATTGTAGGTGAATGGCTCTTTTGGTTTTTATTCTTGTGAAAACACCTTTTTTATTGCCATTCCATCACAAATTTTTCCCACTTTCCTGCTGTCTATGGTGAGCCCCATGCCCTGAACGGCATGAGGTTGTGCACATCCAACATGGGCTCCCCCAAACATGGGGAACAATCCAATTTGTTCAACTTTTACCCAGAGTGGACACCTGGATTCCCTCCCTTGGACTTTTAGAACCTCCTTTTTGTAATTTTGCAAGTGTTGATGCCAGGTTTGCTGGTTAGAGCAAGAGGAAGCAACCTSAAGTTTTGCCAGGGGAGATGAAGCTGGATATCAGGAAAATTTCTTCCCTCAAAGGGTTGTCCAGCCCTGGCACAGCTTCCCAGGGCAGTGCTGAAGTCTCCATGCCTACCTAGAGGGATTTAAAATCCATGTGGATGTGGCACTTGGGGACAGGGGTGGCCTCAGCAGTGCTGGGCAATGTCTCGATGGTCTGAGAGGGTTTTTCCAACGGGAATGGTTCTGGGATTCTGTGATCCTCATTCCCTGAGGATGCTAAACCAAATTTTATTGGTTTTGCTTTTCTCCACTCCAAACAGCCACTCTGCATTCCCATGAGAGCTGCTCCCCGTCAGAAAACAACCCAATGACACTTGAAACTTGTCCAAACTCTGGTTTGAACAGCTGAGAACTTTTAAAAGTCAGATCCTTCACCAAAACCTCCACAGCGAGTTCTGTGAGCACCCAAAATAACAAATCACTGAAACTTTGAGCTGGGGGTGTCACTTCTGATTGCTGGGGCTGAGTCAAAGGGAGCCTTGTCACCGACTCCCAAGTTCCCATGAAGCCAGCCCTTTGTGCCCCAGCTCCCCAATCAAAATTCCACCCAGCAGAAGTGTGAAAATATTTTCAGTGTATTTATTAGCACCTCCTCTTGCTCAGAAGGCAAACAGAACGACGAGATCTCAGGAGAGTGAAAGACAGAWTATTAGCCCCCTGTGCTGCCAGTGCTCCCAAATTTCTGCCAATTCTTGTCACTCCCGACCCCGGGCGGCCTCACGCGGTTTTATTTAATCAGCCCATTTCCAAATTCTTGGGAAAAAACAAATGAAGTTAAATAACAAACAGCATAAATATTTTAATAGGCCTTCACATTACCAACTGCCAGACCAGCTGTCTAAACTGCAAGAGTTTTGGTGGCTTTTTTTTTCTTTTTAATATACTTTAATTTATTTTTTTTACAAAGCAGAAACACATACGTCTGTGCCTCCAAAGGCATCTGTCTCTGGGGTGATCCCTGGCCTTGGGCACTGTGGCACAGATGCTCCATGGGGACACTTGGAGGGTGCTGGGTCCCAGCTCTGCAGCCTCTCCACGCTCCCATGGCAAGTGGAAAGAGGAAAAAACAAGTCCTAAGCTCAGTGTTAAAAGCTCAGATTCCTCCCTGAATAATTCTTGGCAGAAAAGAACATGGAAAATAATTCCAATATTGTGTATTTACCTGCAAACCAATAAAAAGCAGCTTTGCTATGTGTGGAAAGTCCGGTTTTCCACAGCCATGGTCTCAMAGAGCAGGTCTGACTTCCTCCAGAAAATATTTTGGGAATTTGGGCTTTTGTGACAGCCTGGCCTAGTGGGAGGTGGCCCTGCCCATGGCAGGGGTTGGAGKGAGAAGGTCCCTTCCACCCAAACCACTCTGGAATTCTAAACATGAGGAAGAGGATGCTKGGCACCCCAGACCCCAAAAGAACCAGCTCAGGAGGAGGGGGTTGAGTATCTACAGGTGAGTATTTAATAAAATGTTCATAGAGAGAAAGAGGTTTTTAATCTGTCTGTGAAACACCTGTTATTGAATTAATAATAAAAATGGAAAATCTTAATAAAATGCTCCCAAGCCCAACACCTTTTTAGGCAAAATTAATTTTGAATATTGTGAAACTAGGAGAGAGGAAACAGTAATTTCCCAAAAGAAGCAAATAACTACAATTYAAAAAATATATTTGATGATACAAGTTTTGGCTATGAAATCTGAAAAGAAACAGTCTCACCCCTTATCAAACTGAAACAGTGAGAGGAGGATGAAAATTCCTTCTTCCTTTTGTGTCTTATCTAGGCTAAACCCCATGAAAATTCAGCTTCTAAAGACAGGGCTAATTCCCACTGACTGCAGGAGAGAGAAGAGCTCACCAGCTGAATTTTAACGAAAAAATTTCCACTACAGAAACTGGAAGTGTCCCATGAAATGGACATTGAGCAGACCCAGGTTCCACATCATGAAAGTTCACAGGGATAACCACAGCCAAATTTTCAATTTGGACAGAAAATACTGAAAATACATTTTATACATGTTTTATTCATATATAAAAATATTATATATATAGCTGTCTATATAGATAGCTATATATATATTTACATATACTTTTATATAGTCATTTATTTTAATGATTATAAATATGTAAAATATATTTTACTTTYACATATTTAACATATCAGTTCATATATAGTGTGTCTATATATGCCTTATAGACACACTATATATACTGATGTAATTTAATTAATAGTCAGGAAGCAGCAGCAGTTGATTGCCAAATTTTGTCCTATTCTGAGCGCACTGATTTCCATTAGGAACGYTGATTTTACAACACCATATTAATARCCTGCTGTCTGTGCCCTACAAGTTTAGGTCAAAAACTTATTTGGAGCTTTGGGAATAGTTTACATTCACCAAAAAAAATCTTTGAACACTTACTATTGCTTAGCTTGAAGTTCTCTAGAATTCTGCATAACAGAAATCTTGTGATTTTTTGGGATTAGATTCCCAGAATCGTTTGGGTTGGAGAGAATAGAAGAGCTCAGCAATGTTTTCTCTTTTCTCAGCCTCTCCAGCAGTGGAAAGGTCCCTACACAACTGTGTGAAAACTGTTGGTTTTGGGAGAAAAAAGGGGAATTTTGGGTTTTGCTTGCAGAGGAAGCAGCTGAAGTTTGTGTGGTGCCACCACGCGAGGGAGCCCTGTCCTCAAAAATTCACAAATTTAGGAGCGACAAAACAAAGCAGGAACGAACCTGCAGCTCCAGGGGGATGCCAAGAACCAGAGCCCCTGGTCCCTCACAAATCCCAAATTATCCCAGCCAAGCCATGGGAGAGCTGGGSAGAGAGGAAATCCTCAACTGGGGAGGAGAAAAGGACATTTTTCATACTATTCTCGTTTAYATTTGAGCAGAGAAAAAGTTTATCATTAAAAAGTAAGGCGCATTATATCTGTCTGAAAACCAAGATAAGCTCATAATAAYATCAATCAAATTCACAGGCAAAGAGCAAGGCAAAACTGAGCCTGCAAATATGATAGGCATAAAACTTTTATATTTTTCCCCATAAATTATGTTGCTATCCCCCCAGCGAGTATTTTGAAATATCCACACAAGAGGGTTTAAGCACACAGCCCAAACATCTCCCACCAACATATTCTGCCATAATTCATTACCAAGCAGGGKCTAAAGCAGTCAAGGTGGTTTTCCACCACAGAAACGTTTACAATATTTAAATCACAACTTAAATGAGTCGAATTGAGCTGCAGTCACATGCACTGAACACGACCCGGGGTTCCCATGGAAAAGGGAATTGCAATCACAGCCTGAAACTCCATCAGCAGTGAAGGGAGCTGGATGGGCTTCCCACAGCCCTAAATCCACTCCTTCCTGATGTTAGACATTCAATTAAAAACACAAACAACAATTTCCTGCAAAACAACCTTTCCTGCAACCCTGTGCCACTTGTGCTGCAGAAAATCCCACAATCAACTGCTGAAGGTTCACTCACCACCACCAGAGATGGTTGAAGGGCTTGGCAGAAAGTCATGAAGTTGAAGATTTGGCAGAAAGTCATGAAAGTCAAGGGTTGTCAGCAGCACTCAGCCCTCACAATCCTGCTGGACACAATGGGGTGCAGAGACAGCAGCTCCCCAGACTGAGGGATCCCCTTCCAAATGTCAGAGCCCCAAGGCTGGGAAAAGCAAGATCCAGGAACAAGAGGAATTCCTGAATTGGAAGGTGGCACAGAACCTTCAGAAGAAACCAGAAACCATTCCATCATGGACTGGTTTGGGTTGGAAGGGACCTTAAGGATCCTCCATTCCACCTCTGACACCTTTCACTATCCCAGGTTGCTCCAAGCCCCATCCAGCCTGGCCTTGGACTCTTCCAGGGATCCAGGGGCAGCCACAGCTGCTCTGGGCACCCTGTGCCAGGGCCTGCCCACCCTCACAGGGAAGAATTCCTTACCAATATCCCATTTAACTCACTCTGTCATTTTGAATTCATTCCTCCTTGTCCTGTCCCTCCATCCCTTGTCCAAAGTCCCTCTGCAGTCTCTTGGAGCCCCTTCAGGCACTGAACCCTGGCTCCCCTCAGAGACAGGTTTTACTGAGCAAATTTGAAAATTATCAATAGCTAAGTTCATAATTTATCAAGAGTCTTCCTGAAATGCTAAAGTACAAGCATATTTCTCCAACCTCACATTCCTCCACAGCACCTTTGTATCACTTCAAATGTTTTGCAAACTCTAATTATAACAATTACTTTCAGGAGGTGCCTTCGCACCGCAAGCCAAAACATTAGGGAACATTATTACACACCTGTCCCCAGTCTCTCACTTCTTTTACAAGGCCACATGATCCAAAAGCTTCAAGACAAAACTTCTGAGACTCAGCCTCCACCCACACCCGGCTCCCGTGCTCCGACTCCAACCCGCGCGTGCCGGCGCGGGCGGYGGAACGGGAGGTGAACGGCACGGGAAGCTCCAGGGTCTCCTAAACAATAATTGCCAGGAAATGGGAGAGCCTCTGTGCATCCTCCTCACAAGGGGTCTCATTTTCTCTCTTAGCTTGTACTAACTTGGTCTGGAATTAGAAGGGCTGCAATCCCTCAGATGAAGCAACACAACTGCGTTGCTCTTCACTTCTTGGCTCCCTGCGTTGAGCCACCCTTGTCACAATGATGCCCCAGGGTTTATCTTTTGTATTTTTCAGATTCTATTCTGCTTTAGTGTGCAGCTCTGAGCTTTGCATTCAGAGCTGCTGAGCTCTGTGCACAGAGCAGAGAGACAAAACAATTCCTGCTCCAGCTGGGCACCAAGGACAAATGATCCAAATCTCAGSCCAGGAGCACAAACMCCGTGGGCTGSAGAGAGAAAAACAAGCAGGGTGGGACTGCAGGGGCTAAAGCTGGAATGGGACAATGAAGTGCAAGGTGCAAATGGAGCAGAACTGATCCCAGGGAGAGCCCCCGGGAGCGCTGGTGCATTTTGGGGCCATTTTGGTTCATCTTGGGTGCAGCCCTGGCTGGGCTCTGGTGCTGCCCAAGGTGSAYCCATGGAGGAGATCCTTKGRATVAATCCCYGCTTYATTCTGGGACTCTGCCCAGCCTCTGCTCCAGGGCAGCTTCCCAAGGTATCAGCATCATTAATGTTTCTAATTAATAAACAATACTTCATTTATTTCACATATTTATTTATGCATAATAATCAGAGAGTCCTAGAATGGTTGGGGTTGGAAGAGACCTCAAAGCCCAGCTTGCTCCCTTCCCCTTCCCTCACCCTCCAACTATCCCAGGTTGCTCCAAGCTCTGCCCAGCTTGGCCTTGGACACTTCCAGGGATGGGACATCTCCAACTTCTGGGTTCCCCCACCCACAGGGAGTAGATTTGGTAATGGGAGCTCCATACCTGTGCCAGAGCCCAGGGAAGCCAAGGATCCCTTCAGATATTTAGGATGTCTGCAGACATTTGGGTGTTAATATGAATTCAACACCTTGTGAAGGCAGCACTGCATGCCCAGGAGAGAATGGAAGGTAAAGCCTTTCTTGGATCCTCCTCACACACACACTGGATTACAGTGGCTGGATCAAGCCCTCAGTGCCTTGTGCTCCTTTCCTCCCCAAACATGATTTGGACGAACTAACGACTCAAAGGAACATCCTCATGGTTCCCTAAAAATTGTTTCCCATTTTTCTAAATTAACCATACCAGCATCACATCAAGCCCTCCATCCCTTGCCAGACTCTCAGTGTCCCAGGAGCTGTCCCCACACTGCCCAYCCCTGACCACAGGGATTGGGAAGGGATGCTGCTCCCACCATCCCACTGAATTCCCATAGTTTCATCCTGTCTAGGAGTTATTTCCTTGGATGAAACAGGGGACTGGGCAGATTTATACAGGCCTGTGTGGTGTGCACACAAATCACAGGCTGTGATTCCCTTAATTCAGGACCAGAGGGAAGATGGGCAGCAGGACTGGCAACACTTCATAAATCAAAATTCCGTGAAGTGACATCATGTCACGGACACATTTTATGAAAAATTCTTTTGCTAGGATTTTTCCTCCTGAGAAGCTGAGAGGCCTCAGAAACGAAATGCAAACAATGATTATCTGCTGCTGTGGAATGCAACAGGTGCATCTGGGATTGGTCTCATGTGGTTGCTTTTAATTCATGCCCAATCACAGTCAGCTGGCTCAGACTCTCTGGTCAGTCACAAGATTTTATTATCATTCCATTCCTTTCTATTCCTTGTGAGTCTTCTGATGAAATCCTTTCTTCTATTCTTTTAGTATAGTTTTAATATATAGTTTTCTTTTAATATTATATATATCACAAAATAATCAATCAGCCTTCTGAAACATGGAGTCAGATCCTCATCTCTTCCCTCATCCTGGGCCCCCTGTGAACACCTCCACAACATCAAACTGCCATCAGTACCTGGAGCTCCTTCCCAGAGGAACAGTAAAAGTAGGAGTTACAGACCTCATGGACTGGGACCTTTTCTTAATTTCACCACATCTTTGGAACTGTCCCAGGCCAGGCTGGACAGAGCTTGGAGCAACCTGGCACAGTGGAAGGAGTCCCTGCCCACGGCAGGGTGGAATGGGATGAGCTTTAAGGTCCCCTCCAACCCAAACCAGGCTGGGATTTTAAGACTTTCTGATTCTATTACTCTCCCAACACATCAGCCAAGTATTTCTCTAAGTATTTGCTTAGCATACGGCCCAGGAATTCACATCTCACAGCAAGGAATGGGAAGCCAAGGTTGGAGACTTCTCAGATAAATGTCTGATAAATATCAGTGAAATCTGTCCCTCACAAAAAGTTCACTGATGTAGACATTGAAATACCAATTAAAAGCCCCCAGAAATTTCATTTACACATCTATCCAGAGCTCCTGTTTGTCTGGGAGCTAAAAATAAATAGATTTGTTGACATTTGTAGATAATGACTGCTTGAATAAATAGAATTTCAGATCTGAAACATCTCAGCTTTTCAGAGAGGGTCCTGGTACCATCACCTGCCACAATTTACATGGATTTATCATTTATCTCTCAGAAACAAAAATTACATTTGGTTAAATCAGTAGAAAGCAAACAAAATATACCCCATGATTAAAAAAACCCACATAATTACACAAAGCATTATTCAATTTTTAGTAAAACATAAGGGCTGCTATTGCAGCAGATTTTGCAAAGCATATGAAGCATAATCATTTAGCATTAGGTTAAGTTGGATTTTTACATATCTGAAGAGACAACACCAAGAGAAAAAAGACTTAGGAGTGAAACACCCTCATTCATGCTGAACCAAAACTTTCAAATGTCTAAAACATTCTTTTAAATCATTTTTTCTTCACTTATTAATGGAGTTGCCAGGTCTTCCATCTCCTTAGGATAAACCCTAATTCTGGTTAGGTTGGAATTGAAGGGAAAGTGTTCAGCACTGCCCTGGCTCAGATTAAAAGTTGTTTCTCTTAAACAATTCTACTCCTTCCAGAAATGACCCTTTTGGAGAATATCTTTATTTTATTTCTTTATTTATTACCTGTTGTCTGAACAGCCTGCTCAGAATATAAAAGACAAACAACCCTTCCCTCTCCCTGTAACAATTAGCAGCCATGATAAAGCTCCAATTTCCAACTCAGTTAATTTAGCATGTCAAAAAGCAATCTTTGCCTGGTAATTTCAATGCACTGAATGTCACAGAAAGGCCAAGTGACAGATTGCTGCATTTCAGTCAGAACACTCATCCTACTAAAAATGTGATCACTGATGTTCAGATCTCATTTGATATGCACTGAACAATATTTGGGTTGGGGGCAGCCTTTGGCATCTTTTTTGCCCCCCTCTTGTACAATAAAAAAATTGAATTCATGTTGCATTTGAGTTCTACCATCAGTTTTAATAATCACACAGACAGGCAAGCCTAGACCACAACACTTCAATGGAATTCTGAGTTTATACTGAATAATCTGGAATTCACTCCTCACAGAGCAATTCTGAGTTCAGACTCAATAAAGCTGGTGAGAACTGAAAGTCTGATTCCCAGTCACACTCAGGAGGCTGCAAAGTCCATCAAAAATAAATTAAACCCCTTTACCAACCATTAGCATGCCCTGTGTTTAATCACATTCCTCAAAATCCATCACTGCAGGATGGAGAGGCTCCAGCTGGAAGCTGAATTTCAGGGCTCTGTCATGTGCCTCGTGCCCCATTTCCAGCAAACTTTCCATGAATCTATTTGTTACAAATTATTTTGATGTACCAGCAATTTATTTGTCTTCTTTCCCAAGAATAGCTTCATAAGCTCACCACATTCCAAATCTAAATAACACATATGCTCCATGTTTAACAAACTCCAGTTGGAGCCTCGTATGTGTACTTTTCCTTTTCATTCCAAGGAAAGGGCTGCAGAGCACTGGGGATCAGGCACCAGCGTGGGTGAACTCCCTGAATCCCTGCTTCTCAATTGTCAGGCAGCAATTGACTGAAATTGGGGGGAAAAATGATTTTTCTGACAGGCTTTGAGAAGTCAGCGGCTCCAAAACTTTTCTCTTCCAAGTCTCCTGTGTCTATCAGATGCTCAGTCAGGCGTGTGGCATCTCCTCCTTGCAGTGCCCATCACGGGTGTGCCGTGGCACCCTGAGGCTGGTGGCTTTAATTTACACTTCAGGCGTGAGGGAATTTGGATAAATGACTGATTTTTGCCCAAATTGTCCCCACAAATAAGTGGTGGGAAAAGGAGCTATGCCAGAGGATGAGGAGTTACAAGAATGAGGATCTAAGGCACAGCCATTTATGCAACAGCTTGTTCTAACTCTTTTTAATATTTACACTGAATTCTAGGACAGCTGGAGCGGTGGGCAGGAGATCAAGCCCTTGATGAGGCATTAACTGCATGTCCACACCTGTCCCAGGGAGAGCAGCAGAGATTATCTCACTTCAGGCTCTGCTTTTCCCCCTCTTCCCCTTCCCAGCTCCCCCACGTGACCTGGCACACCTGGACAGCCCCACCAGCAAATTAATTAAGGATTAAGATGAGTCCTGGATGGAGACAGGACCACTCTGAGCCTCTAGACACCGATGTATGGCAAACAGCATTGGAAACACAGGTGTTTCCATCCCAGCCCTTATTAATCCCCTAAGGAAGTGCCTCCTGCACAGTATCAGATCATAAACAGTAACGAGCACTTTAATTAATATTACCCCACTGCCAGGGAGAGATATCATATGTAAATTCAATAAATCATAGTTCTTCACAGGCAGTGTGGATGCAACCTGAAAGGGTGGTCTCAATCCCCAAAATTACCTCAAACAAATTCCCTGAGTGTAAACACAAATCTGCATCCAAATTCCCTTCCCAACTGGCTTCTTAATACAGATCTCCTCATTTAGAGTCATTTTTATTCAAAAGAAAGAGTTCAAGGTTCAGGGAGGAGCAATAAGAAAAAAGCAAAGAGTGGAGGAATTCCCATAACACCCCAAGATTCACAGGGAAATGTTCCTTAAGCAGGTTATTTCCAGGAGATGGCAGCCAGAAATGCCCATTTATGTTTTGTATTCTTTCTGGATGGGTAGAAAGAACTGCACCTCTAAGTAATAAGAAAAACTTTAGTTCATTAAACAAACCTTAAGGGGAAGAGCAAATGAGAAGTGTTTTATATTCAGTGTCATCAATTCAGCTGAAAACATGTTTGTACCACTCCATGAAATGAACGCTTTTTATAGCGCCGTTCCTGCCAACGTTGCCTCATGAACATAATAAAATTAAACATGTAAAACCAACTCTGGAGATGGCAACAAATAAATTCCAGAGAAACACAAAGTAACACACATTCCTAAACAAACTGTTTGTGGAATAAAAGGAGAAAAAAAAGCTGAAATGAGGAAGGAATCATGCAGGGGGGGGAACAGATTTCATACAGAGGTCAGGGAAAGGATTTTTCAGCCTTTCTTTTCCAATGTGTTCCTGAAGCCCCAACATTACAGCATTGGCAGCACCACCCAGACCACAGAAGTGATTCATTACAGACATTTCTGCACTTGATCCACTGGTGGAAGTCACCATGGAAGAAGGCTCAGCTCCATCCCCAAAACGTGGCCTCCCACCACTGCTGATCCTGGTGGCCATAGAATCATGGATTCAAATGGAAAAGATCTTTAAACCACCTTTAAAGCCACACCCACACAGCTTTTAAATCCCTCCAGAAATGAGAACTCCACCACTGCCCTGAGCAGATAATCCCTTTGGGAAGAAATTGCTCCTAACATCCAGCCTGAGGCCATTCCCTCTCCTCCTGTCCCGGTCCCCTGGGAGCACAGCCCGACCTCTCTGGCTGTCCCCTCCTGCCAGGGGCTTGTGCAGAGCCACAAGGTCCCTCCTGAGCCTCCTTTTCTCCCTCCCCTGGACAGGGATCCTTGTCCCAAGGGACCAGGAGCACCACACCACAGCAGGATCACACCAAGGACTCAGCCCCGGCTGCTGCTGCCCGTGGGGAAGGTCAGGACCCTTCCCAAAGTCTGCCAGAAAT
Source organism: Cardinalis cardinalis (assembly GCA_014549065.1). Lineage (NCBI taxonomy): Eukaryota > Metazoa > Chordata > Aves > Passeriformes > Cardinalidae > Cardinalis > Cardinalis cardinalis. Next base: position 143,602 of record JACDOX010000305.1, read on the forward strand.
TCAGACAAATCCTCATATTTCTGTTTTCTATTACTCAGCAAAGCAAAAAACAAAACAAAACAAAACAAAAAAAAACAGGTTAAAAGGAGGATGAAGGAGGCAGTTCCATTGTGGGCTTTTCTGTAGGTTGATTTTGGGCTGGAACAAGCCCATCCCTCCCTTCACTCCCCTCCACAGGCAGCAGGGACAAGGACTCTCCCTGACTGCCACCCAGAAGAGCTGAAAGGAGGCACACAAAGCGCACAAAGCCCTCCAAAGTTATGCCACAGTCATCAAATACCAGAGGAGTTTGGAAACCACTATTGTGGCCCCGAGTAGGAGCAAACYTCTCCAAATAAGGCAGCATTTCTCCTCCAACGTGCAGGAATTGGCAGCTCCCCTGCTGGAGTTTATGTAAGATTTCTCAAACAGATCAGCCAACTAACAAATGTCAAAGAGCCTTCCTGCCTTTGGAGGGACTTTCATTGCAGGAGGGGATTCTGAAGAGGTTTGGAGTTGGGAAATGAATTTCCATGCTGCCAGGATGGAGGTGAAGGAGGATTCCGAATAGCGAGTGGTGAATTGATGAGGAATGGCCATGCTGCCACCTCCAAGTGTCCCCTCTCACGTCCTCATGTGGGTAATTTGCAGAAAAAATGGGCATTTCCAGAAAAATGGAGGTTCAGGATCGCATTACAGCAGAGGATCAAAAAGCAACATGGCCTGACAAATATGAAATATCACTGGGACAATCTTAATGTGGAGACAAAATATTCCAGAAGGGTCTCAGAGAGGTCAGACAACACAGTATTTTTAAGTACTTAGCTATGTTTACTTGCCTCAGAAGATTGACTGAGTAAATTCAGCTTCACTTTCCAGCTAAAGGCTGCAGGACAATTACTTAAACCTTACTGGAAAAGAGATCTTAAAACCAGGCTATCCTGGTTAACCAAGACATGATATGGCAAGTGCTTAGCAACACTCTTTCCCAATTTTTTAACCTCCACCAGCCTCCCACGGAGAATGACAAGGAGTTATTACCTCCTGACAATGAGCTCTTTCTTCTGCTTCTTGTCCCATTAGGCCCTGATCTCTGCTGCTTCTGCACAGAAGGTATTTTGAATATCTAAAAACCTAAAAGRCGTGATTGCATGCACAAAAAGGCTCTTCAGAGCAGTAAGGGTTTGGGGCTCCTGTACACAAAAAACTCAGAATAAAGGACCCAGCTTGTTTTGCCTCTGAAGTGTTCAGCATTTCAGATGCAATTTCAGATTTCAGAGCAATGGTGGCACTGAAATATTTAGGTTTATTATTTTATTGTTTATTAAGCTGCCTATCAGAATTAGTGAAGTTGATACTTGCATTCACTTAGGTATTCTCACTTGCTGAACAGCAAATAAAAATAAGCAACAAACCACTGGCACAGTCCAATAAAACAGAAAGAAAACCCAGTTCTGTGGGATTGGAAGGCTCAAGGCACACCTATGGCTTTTTTACCTTAATATACAGAGCAAGAAGCAGAGTCCAGATCAGCATCTGTTTCACTGCCACATCTCAATCCTAAAATATATTCACACACAGACAGCAAGTCGAAAAGGAGCCAGAGCCAATCAGTGTTTGGGGGCACTGAATAAAAGAGGCTTTGATCCATGGTCACAGAGGAAAGGTAAGATGGACTTTCAGCAGGGTTTGAAGGGACTAARCACAGCAAAACAAGGAAAAGGTTTAATTCCACTTTTCCCACACCATGCATAAAGACAAACAGCTGATGGCAGGAGAGAGAAGGGCAAAGCACATCTGGGAAGACACAAGAAAAGGGTTTTTTTTTCTTGCCTCCTTCTCTGCAAACTCCACTCTGGTTTGATCATCCCTTCCAGCAGCATGAGGTCAGGCCCGAGCTCTTTTATGTGGACAATTAATAACTCTTATCATCACTTGATTTATCTCTCTTTAACATGTGTGCATCACATGGAGATGGACTGGGTGARTTATTACCTTGTGGAGCCAAGCAAAGAATTTTGTTTTTACTGTCCTGAAGTTCTGTTTCCTAACTTGAATAAGAAACACCACAGATCTATATTTCAAGAGGGACACGAGTGATGTCTTTGCCTAAACACATGCCTGATTTATTATTCAGATTTATAACTGTACTCTCTTCAGTGTTTGAGTTACACATTTTTTCTCTGCTGAAAAACAAGGATTAAATCTTAACCACAACGCCTTGATTTAAGCCTAATTTCCCCATACACCATTTTCCTGCCTCCTGCAACTCTGAGGTTCCATGACTAAGTTCTTCCTGCTGCCACAAACTGATTTTTCAAGCACGAGATTTCTCTTGTTGGGCACATGCACGGAATACCACAAAATCCAATCGTAGCGTCTGCACTGAGTAAATCTTTGTTGAAGTCCAACTGCAGAGGCTCAGGGCACCCTTTTCCTCCACAGCTCACTGGAGACAGCTCTGAGGGAGGCAAAGAACAGGATTCCTCCAAGGACATTTCTAAACCAGCCCCAGAAAACAGCCACTGAGCAAACAGGCTTTCATGGTTCAGCATTCAGCTCCTGAGTTACATTTGATGAAAAATAACTCCCAATATAACACAATCAATCATTGCATTGCACAGAGGAGTTTTCAGCCCAAAAGTGTCTTTTCTGTACAACTGGCAAGGATAAATGRGAGCAAATCTCTGATACCTTTCCACTTTCATGACCCTGAATATTCCCCTTTGTCTTCAAGTCCGGAGCCAGCTGGAGACAGAGAAATGAAGCCAAGGAGAGCTGAGCCATAATTCTCCTTCCGTGGCTGTGGCAAATACACCAACTCTGGTTTATTGATTCWAAGCCATAATGAATGTCAGTGGCCAAACCATGAAGGTTTCTGCAGCTCTACATCCAAACTGGAGTTAGGCAGCCCAAGATCAAATAAAAATGCAGGAGTAGGATCCCTCCATTGAATTTATCAGAGTTATTCTCTATCTTGACAGCAGCAGCTGTAGCCAGCAGCAGTTTCATCCCAATCTGTATCCATGAGGTATCAGCATTTCAGAGTCACCCTGACATCCTGGGAAACTTTCACTGCCAGGTAAAACTCAGATAAAACTGAGAATATCACAACAGCAACACCCAGGCCTCTCTGAAATTTAATATTTTTTCAAGTTGCAAGAGTCTGGCTCTCCCTGAGGGTCCCTGAATAAACTGATTTTCCCCAGCCCACACAAAGCCAAACCCATCCTTGCTGGAAACTCTGGGTCCTTCCAGACCAAGGTCCCCTCTCAAGCTGTGCCAGGAGAGGTTTACATTGGATACCAGGAAAAAAATTGTTCTCTGAAATCATGGTCAAGCATGGAGGGTGTTGGCCAAAGGTTGGCCTTGGTGATCTTGGGGGTCTGTTCTACCCTCAATGATTCCGTCATTCTGACAGCTTCCAGAAAGACACCAAATTAAACCTCAGCCTGAAGGAGCCCGAGGAAAGGCAGTCAGGTTATTGATTATAGTGAGCTGCAGAACCCTCTTCTTCTGCCAGAATTTCTCTGTGAGAGGGCAGAAGACAAAAGCTTTTGAAAAACCCTCCTTGCTGAATTAAATCTATTCCCTCTGGGCATTTGCTCCATCATAAAGATATAGAGATATATTTTCATTGCAGTCAAGATTTAGCCTTTTCCAGACTTTATTTTCCATCCAGTCCTACTGATCTGCAGTGATTATTAAGCAGTAAAATAATTTAAGAACAAAGAATAAAAGTGTATTTAAAGTTAAGCCAAAATGTAAAACTAGAGATGGTGCTTGTATCTGTTAACTCAGAAATTAATCTGAGCCTAAAGAAAAGCCCATGGCAAGTTTCATACTTCAATTACAGTTTCAGAGAGGCAGAAATAGCTAATCCAACCTATTCCATGGTGCCTTTCTGCTACGGACACGGTTTCCAACATGAACCCGATACACAAACGGGGCAATTACAGCAAACTGGGTTTTCTTTATGAGTATTTCTCTACCAAGTTACTTTTAAATGAGATGTTTTGACGTTTCCACAGACCTGAACCATATGGGAATCAAGAAAGTATTAAAAAATGAACAGAAACCCTGCTAATCAAAGGTACAAAACATATAAAGCTCCTCTGAGCCACAATAACCTTGTGGCTGCRTGAGCTGCTGGATAAACAGAACAACCCAGATAAGGAAGAACTGGAAAGGGATTAATTAAATCAGAAGCAATCAAGACATATTAAAAAGATTTCTAGAAAGAATAAATCAAATCACAAATACATTATTATGGGGTCAGCAGTGCCATTATGGGAAGGATCTTTGTACTGGTCCCTCCCTGCTCATTCCCCAGGTAATCWGATGGGTCACAGGACTGAAGCATCCCAGTGACTCCCAGCTGCCCWGGCTGGTCCTTCCTAATGCCCTTCTAGATTAAAAAATGATCCTTTCTCAGGGATTAAAGGCACACAACATCCTATAAAAAGACCAGAATCTTTCCTAAGCAAGTGTGACGCCCCAAGCGATGCCTAAGACAGGTGAATATTATCAGAGCATCCACCTTGCAAACCTTCATTTGTTTGCAAGTCAAAGTCCTGAAAGGATTTCTGACATTCCCAGTGAAAAGATCTCGAGTCAAGACTCAGCTCAGCAATTTAATTCAGCTTGTTTTTGTTGTCTCAGTTGTTTGTTCAGTATTTATTGCCAGGCTTTGTTTTCCTGTCACCTCCATACCCACTCCACTGCCCTTGTTTATCACGTGGCTCTCCACACTCTCATAATCCTCTGAGCTTCCTTTCAAGTAGCTTGGGGGAAAAAAAAAAAGAAATGAAAAAAAAAATCACAGCATGAGTTCATGAAACAATGTATGAATAAGTCATTTCCTCCTTTAAATACACCTCTGAGTAAATGATCCAGAGACTTTTCAAGAACCATTTACATAACAGTCGCTGATACAGGCTTCAAATTTTCATGTCAATCTCAGGATGGCATTTTAAATCACCCCATTTTCCTAAATGAGGTGAGAGAAGTTTAAGAGCRGATTTTGCCAACTTCTAGACCCCTTGTTTTAGACCCAAATCTTTAAATGGTGAATTCTCCTCATCCCTCTCCATTTGGGGTAGAGCAGAAATGTCAGCAGTGCTCTGGGTGTATAACCTATAATCCAAACACAGTTGGGTGCTACTTCAAATACATTTTCTTTTACGACTACAAATGCCATAAATTTCAGCAACTGTCAATCCCACTTCACAGCCTGCAGCTTGAAAATAAAATTTGGAGGCTTTGCTAGATGTGAGTAACCATCTACTGCAGTACTACTGGGAAGACACCTATGAATCACAAGATGCTCAACTAGTTGCAAATAAATTTAGGTAATTTCCAGGCAATATTCATAGACAAGTAAACAAGAGAGTGGAATTYGATTTCTGAGGTGTTGTGAGCACACCCAATCCTTCCTTGGGCTCAGAAACCAAGAACAGGCCCAAAGGTGAATCTGCCCCCCAAATCTTGTTGGAATTGGAAGCGCAGTGAGGAAGGTGGGGGACAGGCTCTGCTCCCAGGGAACAAGGGACAGGAAGACCCTCAAGTTATGCCAGGGGAGGTTTAGGTTGGATATTAGGAATTTTTTCCCAAAAGAGTCACCTGAGCAGAGCAGTGGTGGAGCTCCCATCCCTGGAGGGATTTCAAAGCCATGTGGATGTGGCAGCTGGGGACATGGGGCAGTGGTGGCATGGCTGGGGAGTGGCTGGACTCTGATCTAAGGGGACTTTCCCTCTGTGACTGCATTCCAGAGAAGTTTCTGGATGTGGCTCCTGCAGCAGCAGGATTGCTCTGAAGGCACCAAGGGCCACATGGGAATTCATCAGCCACATGGGATCATCACAAGCTCCATGTGCTGCTCCAGGGCTCCACTGGGAACTTTTCCTTGGCCTTGGGATGCTGCAGGAATTCCCTGGGATTACACCGATGGAGCCAAGGACTTCTCTGCCAGCCTCAGAACAGGAAGGCAGCGCTCAGATGAGCTTCTCTTGGAATGTCTTGGCTCTCAGAGGTCCTGRAGCACAAAGGGAAGGGCAGAGATGAGATTGGGATCTCTGGCACGGTGGGAATCTCTTTGGGGGCCAGCCTCTACATCCACAACACTCCTGATAAATTTGCCTAGGAGTTTGGGCAATGGAGGGATAAAAGAGCTCATCCATAGCAGTTGGCACTTTTGTTTGAGTGGCCTGAAAGAACCCAGGGGTTGGGAGCCATAAATTCCCAAAGRTACTGCCACATTTCTTTGTTTGGCACCAAGTCCAAATGCCCAAAATGAGGACAGTTGACTTTGATGTGCCCCACAATCAGAGGCAGCAGTTGTGACCCTGAGAGCCTCCCAGCCCCAGAAAAGCCCATTCTTCAAGTTCACTRGAAAGGTCACAGCCTTGGAGGTGTGGAATCCAAAACCACAACGTGATTTAGAGCAGAGCTGGAGGAGAAGACAAAGCAGCCAGGGGAAGGGAAGTGGCAGGAAGGCTGAACTCCAGGAAAAAGGACATGGAAAAGGCAATGGGAGCTCACAAAGGGAATCTGCAAAGAGCCAGGGGGTGAGGACCTGTGACCCTGAGCACTGGGGCACCCCAGCTGCTCTGAAAGGAGCCCAGCAAGAGCTGCAGCCCATCACTTTTACCAGCAGAATTCCAGGCAGAGCTCACCCCCACGCTGGGCAGCAGTCCCTGGGAGGATTTCTCAGACAACCTACAAGCATCAGGCTGAGAAAGAGGACAGCACTGCCAGAGGAGAGGGAATGCAGAAAGATGATGTGAAAATCAGGGAATAGAAAAAGCCAGTGTCAAAACCAGCAGAAATCAGAGCCTAAGTGCCTTTTTCTGGTAGAAATMATGGTTTTGGCCAATTTCAACAGGTAGTGGTGCCAACTGTGCTGCACAATAAACCCTGGAGAAGAGGCTTTGGAGAACATACCCGTCACCACGGCGTGACATGTTAGTGCTGCCTGCTTCCCAGAGTGAGAACAAACAGCAAAATCCAACTCCTAATGAAGTCAAACAACCCAAAAAGGAAAAGAGCAAAAGGAAACACTCAGTCTGTCTCTCTCCCCCATCACCAAACACATTAGCAAAATGGAGTGTTCATGATTAATTCACATTCTATTCCCACCATCTCTCCTGCTGGAGCAGCATGAAACCCAGCTCATTGTTCCTGCTCTCCGAGGATGCAGGAGCTTCAGAGCTCTGGAATTTTTCCCAGCAAGCTCCAGGATGTCTGCAGRGATTTCACCTGTTTGGTGACAATTCCAGAGTGCCAGTGCCAGGAGGGGATTTGTCAGAGCTCTTCCCCCTCTGCTCCCCAACCGACACAGAATCCTACAGCATCACTGGAGCCATGATATTTTATGAAAAATCCTTTCCTTCAGATTTTTGCTCCTGGGAAGCTGAGAGGCCTCAGGGACAAAATGTAAACATTGGTTATCTGCTGCTGTGGGATGCAACAGGTGCATCTGGGATTGGTCTCATGCGGTTGTTTCTAATTAATGGCCAATTACAGTCAGCTGGCTCGGACTCTGTCCGTGACACAAACCTTTGTTATTCATTCTTTCTTTTTCTAGTCTGAGCTAGCCTTCTGATGAAATCCTGTCTTCTATTCTTTTAGTATAGTTTTAATATAATATATCATAAAATAATCAATCAAGCCTTCTGAAACATGGAGTCAGATCCTCATCTCTTCCCTCATCCTGGGACCCCTGTGAACATCGTCACACATCACATTATTTTAGGGTTCAAGGCACCAAAATTAGGCCATAAAAACTCAGAGAGTGCAGATCTTTACAGCACTGAGATGGGCACCATGGCTGGATAGAGAGATAATTAGAAGTTAGTGACAATTGGCACAATGTACAAGTAGAAAAAGGCTTTTCTTTTAAAAAGAAGAAAGCTAAAAACGCTTCAACTCTACTACACTCCATAAAAGCCAGCTTTTTGAAGCTATTTCAATTAAGCCCAGCAAACTCTTCAAAAATCTTTCAGATTGTTCCAGATCTCACCTGACTCTGTTCTACATTTTCAGGCAAGGGGAATAAAAAAAAAAGTTATTTTACTTTAAAAAATCTACATAATTAAAACCAGCACTGTCTTCTGATTGATAAAGTTTCAAGTGACAGCTTTGCAGCAAGCTGCCTCCCACACAGAAGCAATTTGTAAAAGCCTTTCAGAGTTTTATGTAACTGAAAAATCCGAGTTGCTTTCATCCAGGTCTTTCTTTCCAGCCCCAGTTTAAACGTGGCTGCAAGGAACTGCAACAAATAGATGCCTGAATATAAGATTAATTTAGGGACCAAACATTTTGTCTAATGATCAGGCACCRACCGGCAGCAAAGGCTTTTTCTTGTTGCTCTTTTGTGTTTGGCAAATTTTGAAACATTTTTATCTTTAAAGCCCAACTTAACCCGAATTTTTCAAGCACAACTGGTCACACAACACATTTGCCACCAGCTCAAATGGGCTTTTAAGCTCCCCTGAGAGCAAAACCCAAATGAACTGAAACAAAGGAATAAAAGATGACATTAATTCCTTCCCTGGGCTGGTGAACACAAACCTGTGTTTGTTTTTTCAGCCATGCAGCACCTCCAGCACTAGAGGGAGTACCCAAAAAAGCTGAATATTCCCTTCAGCAAAACTTCACCAAAACCTGAGCATGAGTTATAAAACTCATCTGAATCCATGTATTCTCTGAGATTTTGAAAGCAGGTAGGGATTACACAATTGATGGCATGTAAATTCACCTAGTGGTTTTTAAGAATTGTAGCTCTTAGGAAATAATCTAAGCCTCAAACATCTCACCTTTGTCAGCCTCTCCAAGCATATCAAGAGTTTTTAAGGTAAAAAAGTAAAGGCAATGTACCGTAAAAACAAAAAAAAAAATTAAAGTAAAGTAGCTGAATCAATGTTGACCCGATACAGTTCAGGAAAACAAATTTTTGTTAAATGCAAACATCACTAGTGGGGTTTTTTTCCTAAAAAACTGATCTAGTTCTTCTAACCAAATAATTGTAACATTTACAGGCCAAGCACTGTAATGTCCCACAAATGCAGTAGAAACTGAGTGAAAACACTGAGTATTGAAAAACGAGAGAAAAAAGGTGTCAAAAAGAGTAAAATACTGAGAAAATGTGAAGATATTTCTATTTTAGCACT
>JACDOX010000305.1:153304-199785 GCA_014549065.1 Cardinalis cardinalis
TGGTTTTTGGTTTGTTTCTGTTTTTCCTAACCCTTCTTGTGTGTTGTGTTGTTAGCTGTGACTCTCCTGGAGCCCCTTTAGGCACTGCAAGGTCTCAAACTTCATTCCCATCACTTGAACCACTGTAAGAATTTAGTGCAATACAACAAACCACCCCATCCATCCACAAAATCCTGGCCAGACTCTCTCTGCTCAGGAATTCCTGACTCTCCTGGAGCCCCTTTAGGCACTGCAAGGTCTCAAACTTCATTCCCAAACACTGCAACCACTGTAAGAATTTAGTGCAATACAACAAACCACCCCATCCATCCACAAAATCCTGGCCAGAAGGGAAGGACCCAGACCTTCCCCACTGTTCCCTGCCCTGATGAGAAGAMGACAACCTTGAGCTGTAGCCTGCAAATCTGAAGGGTTTTGTTTCCCACAGACAGTGACAGCAGCCTGAGCGATGGGTGACAACCCTCAAGACAGCAAACCCTGAGCACCCTTTGCCAGGCACATTTCAAKGATTTGCTTCTTCAGTCAGACTTTTCTCTTCTGTTCCAGCTCTGTTGTGATCTCCCAACATACCCAAGCATTACTTAATTCAGGAGTTTGTCACATAAAAGCCATTTTTATTCTTCTTTAGAGGAGGTTTCCATGAGACATTTGTTCTTGCTGGGGAGCATTCTTAACAGGAAAAAAACCTATATTAATGGTATTTTGCAAACCAGAGTGCTAAATACTTGTTAAACTTTTTTTTTTTGCAAGTTCCTTGCTAATGGAACTTGCTTTTTTAACCTTCCCATTAAAAGAGAAAGTAACCACTGCCAAAAAAAAAGGAGAAATTTGGAAATTCTGCCTCTCCTCCTGTGTAATTTTGTCTTGCTGTGTGCGACCCCTCCAAAGGGYGAGCGTGGAAAAAGAAAATATTTGTGTGGCAGCAACGGCCCCATGTCTCTGAGGCACTTGCCACACCAGCTGCAGGGATCAATCTCCTGTTACAGATAGACTGTGCCTGCAGAGCAGCCAAAAAGGAATGTTAATTCAGGCTCAGCCATGCTAAAGCCAGGCAGGGCTCGGGGCATTTTGGGGAAAAACRAGGGCTCCACAAAAACCTTGCTCTGAGAAAATACTTTGCCAAGGCCTTTACATTTCTAATTTCTCTGGTTAGCTTGAGTCTGAGAGAAAACATCACCCTTGGAAAACCCTTCTCACWATTTTGTCCGTGTTTCGTGCTGCCCTTTGCCACCTGCTGGCTCAGAYTTTAGAGTTTTCCAGAAAAAAAACTCATTCCCTGTCCTCTTCCGTTGTCTTTATCTCCYCAAAGAGTTACTGGGTTCTTCCAAGCCAAGCAAAGATCTTTTCCCATTATTCAGATTCCTRCCCATCCATCTGTGGGATTATGGGGATAGACCAAAGACAGGATCTCCCACATCCAATAATTAAACTCCATGGCTGTTCCCAAAACACCACACATCCAGCCCAGCACTATTATTTTTCCTGGATTCAAGCATGGAAGCAAATTTCTGTGGGTTAAGGACCCAAAGTAAGTCCCTGCAGGGTTTTTGGCCAAACTGAAGGTTAAACTACAATAACATGAAGCACCTGAGCCCTCAGAAGTCATGARAATYATTCCAAATTGAGCCAAAAATAACRGGGAGAATTACTTAATCAACAGCTCCAAAAAGAAATGCAGTGTCCAAATGAACTCCTGATGTTCTCCTGACACCCAGCATCTCAGGGGAAAAGGCAGGGAAAAGCAAAGGCAGCCGCGATATTTTCACTGCTGGTGCTTCCCAGCAGCTCTGAGCTGTTGTGGCTCTGGGAAGATTTTGCTCTCCCTGAGCAGCATCTCCCACTGCACAAGGCTGGGCCAAGCCTGTTCCAGGAGATCATTTCTCACGTTCTTCTCAATTTTCATGCACAAACCAAAGCAACTGTTACTTGTCCACCAGAACAGGCAGCCAGAGAAAGCTCAGGGCACRTTCATGACTCCAAACCATCAGAAAAAAAAATTGAACTTCCTTTTGTGTCCTCCAGACTCTGCCCTGATCTCCTTTGCTCTTGCAAACCTCTCTGCAATCAGGGATTTCAGCAACAGAGATAGAACWGCCTCTGACTATCCGTCAGATGCTCACAGGCACTTTTCAAAACCTTGTATTCATCAAAAACCTGGAAATTGTCATCCATCTGAGGTTGTGTCCACATGAAAAGGTGATTTTTTTTTCCCAGACTAAATGAGATAATTTAAATTTTTGGTAAATTTTGAGAGTGTAAGGACTAAGCTATATGGAGCTCAGAAATTATTCRCTTCTCCTCACAGAAGTCAGGACAAAAACCACTATAAATTTATGTTCTCCATAAGTTTTCCAGGATAAATGGGATGGGCGTGGCCAATTGCATCAAAGCCTGATATGGGCTCTAAGCAGATATCTGGGCACTGAACACTGCAAGGAACAAAAGGAAAAACCCAAAGCAAAAAAAACCAAGTTTTTAAATCACTTGCATCAAAAGGAGCCTTTGCTCTCAGGTTATAGACACAGAGCATCCTTGTTGTCACTCAGCTGYTACACAACTTCAACGAAGCACTGTTAATTATCTAATACTGAGCCACTTCTCCTACTTCAAAGTAATTTCCCATCCTATTAGTTTTTATATCAGAAGTCATGCAGAACTGACTCTATTTATCTTTTGCTCTCTGGTAGAAGTTAGAGTTTCTTAAARCCCAGACCTGAAGAAAATCTTAATCCCCTCTTAATTTGTCACCCATCTGAAAACTGAACTTGAAATAGTTTGTAGAAGCTCTTCCACATAGGTATTTTGTTTTAATTGAACTTCTCTTTTTCCCCCAGGAAAGCTAATTTAGTATGACTTGCCACTAGGAAAATTGAAATTCTTGGGCTAATTAATTTTTGTACCTGAAAGTGAGTATTACTTTTTTTTCCTTCAGTTTTTAACACCTCCCTCTAAAAAGTACAATCCTTGGCATGTAAAACCAAAGGAGAGATAGAAAARTTTCCAGGAATTCAAAAACTTTACAGGAATTAGAAGGTTTATCAGGAATTACTTAAGAGGGTGATAGAAATTTTTCATCTCTAGAAAGCCAGTGAAATATAAAATCTGGAGGAAGTGAGAGGTTCCATTATAGAACTTTGGCATGGTGGGACAGGAACACACCAACTTTCCAACCTCACTGCCACAAGTAAAAAGCAGGAGATCCATTAAAAGTAATTTTTAGAGGCAGAGATGAGATCTACTGGTTGTATTGTCTGATAAATCCCTAAGAGCAGAAAGAAACAATTTTCCTGTACTTGCATCTCAAAGGGAGGAAGTTCATCCCAGGAGGACCAAGGAGATGACTTCAGGCACACTGGGCTTTGACACCAAAATTATTTTATGGCATCATCTGGCCCTTAGATATTTTGCTGTTATTTTCTTTCATCTACAACTTYCTCTATAAGTATTTACCCACCAAGTTAACCCCATATTTTACACCAAACATCACAGGTCTCTCCATTGCTCATCTCTGCAGCCCATTCCTCACTCTGGAWTTTTCCCTACTAATAAAACAACGCCTCACTCACTTACATTTGCCAACAGCACAGCTAAGAACAACTTCAATAATTGCAGTAAGCCCAGTAATAAATTGAAATCACTTACATCACCCATACAGATGGCTCCGTGCAGTGTCCAGAATACAGAAGAGGTGACATTCCACAGCCAGGTGGGACATGGGGCTTCTTGAAGGAGCAGGGCTGGAGGATGTTCCCCACACACTGATCCCAGCAGGATTTGCCTCCCCACCCTGCTTTGCCTAACAAAGCACCCAAAACCCTACCAAGGCTATTTAAGGGTGGGACAGASCCCAGGGTGAAGGGTAATTGGAGCAAAGTCTGATGAGGAGCAGCTGAGCCTGGAGAAAATGAGGCTCAGGTGGGACTTTATTGCTCCCARCAGCTCCTGACAGGAGGGTGKAGTCAGCTGGGGATCAGGCTCTGCTCCCAGGGCACAAGGGACAGGACAAGAGGAAATGGCCTTGAGGTGCACTAGAGGAGATTTAGGTTCAATATTGGGAAAATTCCTTCACTGAAASGGTGACCAGACCTTGTCACAGCYGCCCAGGGCAGTGAGGGAGTCCCCATTCCTGSAGGGATTTCACAGCCCTGTGCATGTGGCACTTGGGGACATGAGGCTCTGGTGGCCTTGGCAGTGCTGGGGAATGGTTGGACTGGATGGGCTCAGGGGCTTTTCCAGCCTGTGTGATCCCAGGATTCTGGGAAATGCACGCAGAGTTTCCCCACATCCCCAGCTGTGCCGTGTCCCTCAGTGATGGATGCACACCATAAGCTGCAGAACAGTTGTTTTCTTTCCCATGCACAGCCCTGGAAGCACAAAACCACTGTTTCCTCTGCTCCCTTTCCCTCTGCTCTTGTTCATCTTTCCACACCATGAATGGTCTGGCCGAAAGCTTTCACAGAATTAATCTGAGACTCCAGAACGGACAAAGCAGCACCTGCTGAATGTGTGACAGCAGCACTGGGCTGGGGATCAGCTCCTTTCCCTGCCTCTCATTCCTCAGGGCTTTCCAACCACCAAACCTTCATCCTGCAGGTGTTGAGAGTATTTGTGGAAACCCAGACTGTGAAATGGGCACAAGCAACACCCCATGGGTCAGACACCACAGTCATTTGGGTCCAGTCTTACATGGATTTCCAAGGATAAAAGTCTCAGCCTCATATTTTCTGGAAAAAAAAAATAGGTTCAGTTATTTGAAGCTTTTGAACCCCCAGGAATGGGGGCTGCTGTGAGCCAGGGGTGCAGCATTGTATTTGTGGGGTGCCCAGACAAAGGAAGGAAGGAATGATGAATCTGACTCCATGTTCTCAGAAGGCTAATTTATTATTTTATGATATTGTATTATATTAAAGAATACTAAACTGTGCTAAAGAATRCAGAAAGGATGCTTACAGAAGGCTAAAAGATAATAAAGAAACTGGTGACTCTCGCCAGAGTCCTGACACAGCTGGACAGTGATTGGTCASTAAGTTAAAACAATTCACATAAAACCAATGAAACAATCACCTGTAGGTAAACAATCTCCAAACACATTCCACATGTAAGCAAAACACAGGAGAAGCAAATGAGATACGAATTTGTTTTTCCTTTTTCTCTGAGGCTTCTCAGCTTCCCAGGAGAAGAATCCTTCACCCAGGATTTTCTCCTGGGAAGATGAGAAGCCACAGAGAAAAAGAAAAAACAATATTATCTCATTTTTCTCTCCTGTGTTTTGCTGCTTTGGAATGTGGCTGGAGATTGTTCATCCAACAGGTGATTGTTTCATCAGTTTCATRTGAATTGTTTTAACTTACTGACCAATCACTGTCCAGCTGTGTCAGGACTCTGGCRAGAGTCATGAGTTTTTAATTAGCATCTTGTTAAGCCTTCTGTAAGTATCCTTTCTCTTCCTTTAGTATAGTTTTAGTATAGCATAATGTGAATAGAATAGAATAGAATAGAATAATGATAAAATAATAAATTAGCCTTCTAAGAACATGGAGTCAGATTCTTAATTCCTCCTTTGTCCGGGGGACCCCAAAAATACCACACACCCCCAGGAAGCAGTGCTGATTCCCAGCAGCACAAACCACTCCCCAAACCCATTTTCCAAACGTTTTCCCCAGTTTGGGAGCTGCACTTTTGCATTGGAACACAAAGCTGGCAAACACACCCAGCAGGGTATTTATGCAGCTCGGGAYGTCTGAGGCAGCAACAGATAACTATGACTTTTTCAACTCCAATCTCCATGTTATAAAATGAACTTTTCACACATTCAGGTTTTAGGGAAAGAGACACCATGTTTCATCAGCACATCCTATAAAAGGAGCTGCACRTGGAGCACCTCATCGGCTGAACACCCCAACCAGCCTTCACTGGTTCTCCCTCCACTTGAACCATTCACCCATAAATTATCACCTTCCCCAATCATTTTTCCTGTAGTAGGAAACATCTTTCTGAATCCAAGTATGATAAACACAATACTGCATGAAATAATGAAGTTTACACTTATTAAATTAATCAGAATTCACAATACATCAATGTCCAGGTCTAAAAACAACTTTTGAGACATGACAGGAAATGCAGATATTTAATAAAAACGGGCAGGGAAGTTCTGGAGGGATTTTTTTCCTGTTAATTTCTCTTCTGAGTTTTTTCTGTTAATTTCTCTTTTTCTATTTTTTTTCTGTTCTAACCTTTTCCAGCACCAGGGGAACCTCACAAGATCTGTGAGCTCACTCTGGAGCACATCCATAACAAAACCTGCAGCTGTTTTCCTGGATTCTGTTGTGAAAACAGRCTTTTGGCAAAACATGATTATTTTGGAACTCTGCAAGGACATTTCATGTTGCACACTACAGGTATTTTTACTTAAATCTTACAAAAAGGTGGCTTTGTCTTGAAGACTCAGTTTTCCAGAGACATCCATCAAGCATCATGTCAGCTGTCAAGCATAAATCAATTAACCTCTGCTGAGTAATTCTTTTTAATTACTTGAAAAGCAAAACCTTTAGAGGTAAGCCTGTGACTTTTTTAGGGTTTTTAATGAGACATTATTTTGCTGTTTATGTTGGTCTGGATCCTGGCGGTTTGTAAGTGTRGTTTCAGTCCTTATAAATAATCAGTAACAAATAGACACCCATAATTCAAGGCCAGCCCAGGATCTGTCACTGCTCTGCCTGAGCAATATTTTAAAATGCACCAGAGAGATGCTTCTGTTCTTTTCCAACCTGCAAGGGGAAGAAGTGACACCTAAGGCTATGTCTACATTATTTATACCACTTTGATAGATTAAATCTTTACCACAAGGCTGAGATTTTCAAACATGCCTGAAAATGTTTAAAGATTCCACAGGTGCTCTTCCCGAGTGCAAACAAAGGCTTCTCTTTGTAGTGCGAAAACAAAATTAAAATGGAACAAAACCCTGGGAGCTGTAGGTGGTGCTTCCAGCAAAATCCTTGACTGGACATGTTGGATATTCATTTATTTTTAACTCAAGTATTTTTGGAACTCAGCAGAGCAATGCCTGTGTAAATGTGGGGTGGGTGGGATGCACCACGTCCCCAAGGGCCACATCCAGCACCTCCTGAGCACTTCCAGAGGTGCTGACTCCACCACCTCCCCRGGCAGATTATTCCAGAGTCTCACCACACCTGCAGGGAATATGTTTTTTTCCTGATGTCTCATCTGAGCCTCCCCTGGTGGAACTTAAGGCYATTTCCTCCTGTCCTTTCACTCGAGACACAAGAGAAGAGCCTGACCCCAGCCCAGTCCACCTTCCTGCCAGGGCTCACTGAGGTTCCCCTGAGCCTCCTCTTCTCCAGAAAGCCACTGACACTGATTTGGTTTCTAATTCTTAAACTGTTTAATCATTTCCAAATCTGGAGGCAAGCAAGAATTAAAAGATTTAAAACCTCTAAAGCACACCTGAGTCTGCCACTAGGGTTGGAACAGTCTGAAATGAATTCTCTGCTAGCCCAAAATACAACCGATTTAATGGAACAGTTTGGTCCTTGACTTTGCAGCTGAAGAAAGATGCTGAGCTGCTTTAAGATCAGTAACAGCTCAAGTGGAAGAAGATGTCAAAATATTCTTTATTTTGATCACTCTAAGCTAACAATGACCACTGGATTTTTCCTTCCCCGTGTCTCCATGACCAGAACAAAAGGCCAGAATTTGAGGCCTCACTTCAGCCTAAAATTGCTTTAAAATGTGCCTTCTGAAATAGATGTCTTCCTTCTAATTTCCAAGGAGTTCACAACTGTATTTTTAGAAAGGCAATTTGGAATTTAGCAAATACAGATACTTGGAAATGTCTCTGTGCTTTCCTACTTTCACAAAAAGACATTAAGGTCATATATTTTTTTTTCTGGAGTGGAGATGACTTTGGGGTGGATGTAACCATGGCTACCCCACTCGAAATCAAACCAAACTGCTGAATTTGGAAGTCACAGAAATKTACAGAATGCACATGATTTGATCCACAATAATTGTGACTCAGATTTTTGGAAAACCTTCTCAGTTTCTATTCCCAAATAGAGAAAGAGGAGAGACCAAATCCATCCATGGATCTCTTCATCCATTTTGTAGCCTCCACTCCAGTGTTGCCATCACCCTCAACCCCAATTTTTCTTTGAATTGAGGTTTTACTGACCTTTCCTACCTCAAGCTGTGCCAGGGGAGATCCAGGTTGGACATCAGGAGGAATTTCTTCACGGAAAGGGCTGTCAAATGTTGGGAGGTTTGGAGTCCCCATCCCTGCTGGTGTCCAAGGAAAATCTGGAGGTGGCACTCAGTGCTCAGGGCTGGTGACAATTTGGGGATTGGGCACAGCTTGGACTTGGTGACYCTCAAGGTCTTTTCCAGCCTCACTGATCCTGGGATTCCCTGACCAATCTCAAGTCCAACGTCTTTATTTTGTAATTTGTTTCTTTTGTCTTTTGTTTGCTTCTCCCCTCACCAGAGACACCGGGAACTTCAACAATCAGGAATCTGCTCCCCTCCTTTCAAACTAAATAAGTAGAAATGAGAAAAATCAGATGTCATCTGAATTATTCAGGTTAAAAAAGCACACTGCCCTACTCTGCTCTTTGTTCAGTCAGCTCTGCTCTTATTTCAAAAAGGTTTTACTCCAGAAACCAGGGCTCTTCAAAATCTAAGACTAATAGGGGTGAGTGACAGGTACATTCATTTCTGAGGAGTGATGACACTGTTTTAAATATTTAATGCACTGAAAAACATATGGAAAAAAAATAATATGAAGTTGGCTTTTGCACAATAACACCATATTTCCTGTCTCTTTCCATGTTGCAGCCACATTATGGAGAGCTGTAGAAGAAGGAAAATGGCAGATTTCAAATCAGTTATCCTGGTGCTACCAGCTTTCAAAAAATTAATTTTTTTCCYCCCCATTTTTTCCTTTTTCTAGTGCAATCAATAAACAGGCCATGGCCATCAATCTCCACACCACAGAGCAATATTTTATTTCCAAACTGATGGCTTCCCATGATGAATTACAGTCATTAGAAAGCATGACAGCCTGTTAGAGTGCCTTCAGCACTTGTGCAAGTGCTGCTGACAGAAGAAAGTGTTTAAAATTATTATTATTATTATTATTATTCTTTTAATTTTCATTTTCATTTTCATTTTCATTTTCATTTTCATTTTCATTTTCATTTGAGATCACAGAATCCCCAAATGGTTTGGGTTGAAGGGACCTTAAAGCTCATCTCTTCCAACCCCTGCCAAGAGCAGCCGTGCCACCCACACAAAGATGTAAATATTACCCTGAGCATGGATCATTCTGGACAGCCCATCAGAAATGAGTTTAACTTTTTCCAAACATTTAAAATGACATTTCAAGGGTTGGTTTTTTTTCCTGAATAGATATTTCGTGTTTGCAACAGTTGGATTTGCAACTTCCAAATGCAGTTTTGTGGTCACGTATTTGGATGGATCACCACTTAGGTTACTAAAACATGAAAATCAATCAAAAATAAAATTATCTGAAGAATTTATCTGCTCTCCAGACACGCTGGAACGTCCACAAACATAGGATCACATTTGCAGGAGTGCAAATGGAATTGGAGCTTGGCATCTGTGACTTAGCAAGACAAAGAATACTCTTAGTAAATAATTACACACGTAACAGAACCGAGCTCAGCAACGCTGAGCTTAACAGGCTGCCAGGAGTCTGAGCTGAGCTCAGTGGAAGTGACTCCCTGTGCCAGGGAAGCAGAACAGCTTTCCCAGCTTTTGAGACCTTTCTTCTCAATCTTTTTTCTGCGTAAAAGCTTTTTTTTTTTTTTTTCCTCCTGCACTGGGAGCAGCACACGTAAAAGCAAGGCATCTTCAGATGGGAATGAAAATAGGCACCTGCAATGTCACTAAATGTCACAAAAATCTACCCTGGCAGGAGGCACAGGCAGAGAACAGACAGTGGAAATGGGGAGTGGGGCTGGAGGATTCATCCTCTGGAGMAGTGGCATCAGCAGGGGGGAGAGGTGAGGTGGGAGAGGGAGCAGAAAGGGATAAAAGCCCTGGGATAAAGCCTGGGAGAAACTTTAGTGAAGGCACAAGAAGTGGTGGAAGTGAGGGAAGGGAAGAAAAGCTCCCCATCCTCCCTTTTCATTCTGAGCCTTCCCAAGCTGAGATTAGAGCTAAAAGCTTCCACTGACAAACTTAATGGTCTTCAGATCCAAAATGTACCCAGACACCCTGTGGTGCTCCTGGATCTGGGAATAAACACCAGCTCCAAAGGAGCTGCAGATGACAGCACAAAATGGGAGCCCAGGTAACAATTAACCTAATTATCATTGTTTTCTGTGCCATGAACCTCAAAAAATTCCAGAAACATCTGAAAGCAGGGGAAAAAAAGTTAAATTTGAAAAAGGGAAAGTTGAATTTTATTGGAGAAAGGGGAAAAAACACCAAACCCACAAAGCAAAACAGAGGAGGGATGAAATATAAATGATAAATTTATGCTGAAAAAAAAATGAGGAGGCCAGAGCTAATTATCAGAATTTAGAGTAATATTTTTCTCACTGGCTGCTGGGAGGGGCTCCAGGATTGCAATTGAATGATGGATTCCAGGTGGGATGTTCAGAAATAATCAAAGAGGAACTTCTGACATTAACAGAGACTAAATTGTTTCTTTTGTAAAATCTTGCAGCAAACACGAGCTTTGAAATTCTTCCCTACATTTTGCTAAAGTTTGTTAAATCCAGGACAGTTGTTTTAGGGGGAAATTTCCCTCTGGAAGAGCAAACAGGCAGCATGCCTAAAGGATTGAGGAGTAAAGAATAATTTAGGTTGTGGTGGGTGCAACTGTGGGACCAGATCGGCTGGGAGCATAAATAAGTAAATTTTAAAAATAAAAATTAAATTAAAAAAAAAAMCAAATAAATATCAATAATTTTTAAAAACTTTAAATTAAATAAATAAAATAGGGATGGGTATGACTGGAGTGCTCAAAAATCAAAGTTTAATAAAGGAAAACAAAAGGCACACAACGATAAATGTGCAACAAAAACATAAACTGTACACTGTAGGGAGCTACTCCAGAAGACATGAGGGCAGGAAACCAATGAACAAAGAGAAACAGAAACCACACCTTATATAGAACACTAGACTAACCAATGAGGAAGCAGGGCTCATAGCATAACTTTGTATGGAATAACTTGATCTGCATAACTGCTCCCATCATTCCTCTCTTCTTGCCCTGACCTGTGGGGAATGGRGCACCCTTCCAGGGCATGGCCCTGCTACGCTCATGGGAGATGTCACAAGGAGATAGCCCTGGCASTGTCCCAGGCCAGGCTGGAGGGGACTTGGAGCAACCTGGGACAGTGGGAGGTGTCCCTGCCCATTGGGTGATCTTTAAGGTCCCTTCAACCCAAACCATTCCATTATTTTTTTTAAATTTCTTCTGCCCCTACCAAACTGACTTTGCTTCATGCATGTCCAAACCTGTTGGAGCCCAGGACATCCCTCTGGCTGTCCTGAGCAGCCAGGACCCTGCCAGGGGGCTCAGAGACCCTGGCACAGAGCCCAAGATGCCCCTGTGGTTTTGATTAGGACCCATGGAGCAAATTGCCAACCTTTAGATGAAGATCTGCAAGCCATGACAAATTAAGTAGAATGATGGTGAATTTATCACACAGTGAAAAAGTAGATTTTGGGGTTTTTAGAATGGGGGTTCAGGGAGCAAGATGGAGGAATTTTGGTGTGTCCAGCCTTCCTCCTTCTTCTTTCTGTCCTCCATCCTCTGCTGTGATGGTGGCACTTTTGGATTGGTTTAGAGTAGAAGCTCGCTGTCTAACACAGGTGATGGGTATTGGGCAGTAATTGTAAACATTGTACACGTAGTTTTTAATATAAAGACATAACACAGCCCCAGGGGCAGGCAGAGTGCCTGGACTGTCTTCCTGAAAGGACCTCAGCTGGACAAGAGAAAATATTTTACAGATAAGAAACAATAAATAACCTTGAGACTGAGAACTGAAGAGCTCTGACTCCTTCTTCAAGCGCCGGGCTGGGAAAAGAGACTTTCTGACACATCTCAGGGTCACTGTGAGCAGCAAAAGACCCTGGGACACAAATCCTGCTGAATTCCCCCACTCCGCCTGCACTGACTGATGCCAGGAAGCCCAGCCTAGGGCARGCTGCAGATCCCAGCACAGAGCTTTGTACTTTTCTATCTGGTTCAGTTAGAACCTCCTTGGAAAGACAGAAATAACACAGCAGCTGTCAGTCATTGCAAGTGCCTCGTCTCCTTTATTCCCTTCCATTTTCCAGCTGGATGCAGTGACCCGCTGGTCRGCAGCAAGAACCTGCTCTGGGCACTTCTAAATCTGCAGCACCCAAACCTGGAGATTTCCATGGCCAGAAGAGCAGATTCAGTCCCATCCAGGCCAATATTAACTCCTGTTCCAGAACCTTCCTGCTTTTACACTGCGACGGATCCGAGCCTATTGCACTTTTTTTTTTTTCATTCCATGCAAGCTGCCATCTTGTGAGGAAGGAGGAATAAACATATGGATTCGAAATATGTTGGAATAATCACTTTCTGCACTGATACTTGTCTGTCTGTGTAGACATCAGAGAACACATAATAGTAGCTTTGTGCATGCTGTGTTATTTCACACCGCCTCCCATTTCACACGGAAAAGGCATTTGACTTTGTCTAATACAGCCTGGATTTCTCATGGATTTACCACCCAGAAGAATCCAACTGTCTAAAGCAGCCCTGTTTATCTCAGCAAAAAGACTGGAAATTTAAAGTATGAAGTGGTAAAAGAGCATCAGTGACCAATGGCCAATGGAGATAAAGGTCAYAGACTGTGCCTGAGGGCACACTTCACTATTTTTTCAAGGAAAAGGGGAAAATAATCTTGCTAAAGAGTTGTTGATCACTTATGCACTTAAAACTTACACTGTTCAGACTTACAATGATATAAATTTAGAAACACCATTGACATAACTTTATTAGAAGCCACGAAAAATCCATAGAATAACTAAGCATGACATTTAAGGAGCTCATTTAGCTTTCCTAAAGACCACATGGAGCCAATTGCACATGGAACAACAATGCAGGGATTTATATCCTAAAGTGATTTGGATATTCAGACAAGAAAGGATTTGAGGAGAGGGAGAGAAGTGAGGAGCAGAGACATTCCTCTGTCTGTTCTCCTGCATGATTAATAAGCAAATTACATCTCCTCTCTTCCTTCTCCAACATTTCTGAAGCGTATCTGGTCTTTTTGGGAATCTATCTTAGTATGCCAAGTAGCTGCCAAGACTTCCACACTCTCCATGCAGATGATTAAACTGGTCAAAATATTGTTGTGTGAAAAAATGAGTAAGAGGATAATGAATCCTTGGATTTGGAGTCGTCTGTAAAACCTCAGAAGAAATCTGGCAGCAGCGGGGAACACGCTCAGGATGGAAGGGAGAAGGGAAGGGAGGCAGGAGGTCTCAAAAACAAGCTCTGCATCAGAGCTGCTCAGGGCTCTGCGCCTCTTTGTAGCTGAATTTATGCAATTGTGTTCGTATTTCTCATGTGCCCATTGAAGAAATGTGGATATGAAGGAACACGACAATTTTCTCACAAAAATCTACCCCTGAACTGACCAGTTTCACCACCAAGAATTGGAATTTGTGCTGTGTTCCCTGTCTGGAAGGACAATGCCATGAATTTCCATCAGTGTTTTTCCAGAGCCTCTGGTGTGAGCATTGCACACCCCACACCACTGCTCACCTCACCTTTTCTCACCTGAAAAATGGGAAAGACCTGCTGGCATCACAAGGGCTTTGCTTTAATTAATTACATCTTCCCCCAGCAGACGTTCAGCTCACGGTGCTATTATTAATATTATTGAGGTACAGATCCTCCACACTAACGAGGATCCTGGCAAGGTGTGCAACTCCATGGCTACACAGGGAAAATATAAAAGTTTTGGGTCGGGCTTTGATCTGGGTGTGCTTTCATTAATTAGAGCAAAATATTTCAGCACCTGAAGGGGGACAGTAAAAGAGCTGGACAGGGGCTTTTTGCAAAGGGATGGAATGACAGGACAAGGGGGAATGAATTCACAATGACAGAGGGCAGGGTTAGGTGGGATTTTGGGGTGGAATTGTTCCCTGGGATGGAAGGGAGGTCCTGAGAAGCTGTGGCTGCCCCTGGATCCCTGGAAGTGCCCAAGGTCAGGTTCAGGCGTCATATTGGAAATAAAAGCAAAAAAATTCACCTCTYTCCCTATTTGGAAGASCTCAGGTGTGATGAAGAGCAGATRGGGGAGCTGGAAAGGGGCTCAGCCTGGAGAAAAGGGGGATCAGAGGGGCCCTTCTGGCTCTGCACAACTCCTGACAGGWGGGGACAGGTTGGGCTCYGCTCCYAGGGAACAGGGACAGGAGCAGAGGRAAYRGCCTCAGGCTGGCCCAGGAGAGGGTTAMAYTGGATATTTGGGAAAATCTCTTCCATCAAAGGTCTGTCCAGCCTGGCAGAGCTGCCCAGGGCAGTGGTGGAGCCCCCATCCTTGGAGGGGTTTGAAAGCCGTGTGGATGYGGCACTTGGGGACATGGTGGCCTTGGCTATAGTGGATATTTTTGGCCCTGATGAAGSGGAGGGAATGATGAGGAGGACTCCATCTTATCAGAAGGCTAATTAATTACTTTATTATACTATATTATTCTATACTATATTACATTATATTACATTACATCTAAACTGAATCTGCCAAGCACTCCACTGCACAGAATCTTGTGACTGTCTGTGGTGGTGTTCACAGGGGTCCTAGGACCAGGGAAGAGATGAGAATCTTGACTYCATGTTTCAGAAGGCTGGTTTATTATTTTATGACATATATTATATTAAAAGAAAATGATATATTAAAACTATACTAAAAGAATAGAAGAAAGGATTTCATCAGAAGGCTTGCAAGGAAAGGAAAGGAATAATAATAAAATCCTGTGACTGACCAGAGTGTGTGAGACAGCTGGACTGTGATTGGCCATTAATTAAAAACAACCAACATGGACCAATCAAAGATTCACCTGTTGCATCCCACAGCAGCAGATAATCATTGTTTACATTTTGTTCCTGAGGCCTCTCAGCTTCTCAGGAGAAAAGATCCTAAGGAAAGGATTTTTCATAAAATGTGTCTGTGACAACTGTCAGCCAACAGTCCCGACATACACATAGGCCAAGGAAACAAAACACCATCACTGGGTAAACAACTTCCATATTGCATTCTACTTTTGCACAAACACAGGCACAGCAAATGAGGTAAGAATTGTTTCCATTCTCTGAGCTTCAGAGGATGGGAATCTCAGAAATATTCTTGGGAAGAATCGTGCCCTGCTTTTCTCTGTGACGAGAAACGTGGTGACACTTGGCMGGGMATGTTTGGASTCCCTGGTCTGAGAGGGCTTTYCCACCCTCAGCCATTCCCAGATTCCAGAGTGAATCCCAGCCTCTCCCCAGGGCTGCTGTGCCTTTTCAGGAGTCCAAGGCCAAGGAAAGCCCTGTGATCTGTAGATGCTCCCCTCAGCTCCGGCACAGCCACACTCACAGCCTGATTTCCATGCTGACAGTTTCGCTCCATTTGTTGAATTGTAAACCATGGAAAGCTCAGCAATAAAACGTCTGCAATCTGGAGCAGTAATGGGAGGAATGTCTCATAAACAAGATAAGTTGTTTCTTGCCAATATTGTTACACTTCATAAATACGAACTCGAGTCTGTTTTGCGTCTCCTAGATCAGTAGCAGACTTTTATTTTAATTAAACACAACATATAAAATATTCATTTAAAAAACAAACATCATTGTTTTAAAGACATTGTGCTAAATTAAATTACAGAGCTTTTGCCATCAAGTTCTTGCACAAAAGAACAATTTGGAATTGAGTGGATTGAGACAGCACAAGTGTCCATCAAGAACCTGTAGCAAGAAGCTGGTAGCTGCCCCATGAATAAATAAACTATTTCTATTTCCTGATAAGTGCTTGTATGAACCCAGTCCAATTCCCAAAGACTTCTCATTCCAGCTGGGGCTGTAATTAAGAAAGTTTATCACCTGGCAGCGAGGAAGATGCTGCCAGTCCCACTTTCTGCAGCACAACTCCTGGGTTTTCACTTCCCACAGACATAATTTATGGTCTCATTTCATTAAATTAATGCTGGGTATCTTTGATAGAGCCATTTTCAACAGTCTCTGCCCCAAAAGTACTTTAATTTTGAATTTTACCCCTGCAGCTTGAGGGTCTCAAATACAACCACAACAGGTTAGCTCGAGCCTCAGTCAATGCAAATGTGATTCCTGGTTTAGCTCAGAATCCAAACACATTTCTCCTGACACAAGCCTCAGTGATGACATAAATTAGAGAAAGCAAGTTCCTAAACTGGCAGCAAGGAAGAATTTTAGGAATTGRGAAGAAATTAGCCAGAAACAGCTAAATACTGAATTTTCAATAGAACCAGCAGCCCCCAACCATGGCCTGGAAGGCACCAGCCACACATTTCCTTCTTGGTCAACATGGGAAATTGTATCCCTCAGTCATAAATCTACCAAAACAGGAATAGAGAAGGCAGGACTTTATTCAGAARCTCCATAGCTAAGAGCAAAACTCAGCTGCATCACATCACCATTCTGTGCCTTTAAATAAAATTTAAAATAACTGAAACTGCTCAGTTATGGCTTTTTCTGTGTGACACCAGAGTGCAACACAGACCAGTAGCCAGAGGCAGACTGGCCAAAGCTTTATGTTGATTTAATTCCCTCCTTAATCCAGGAGGAAAATGGAAGGAATAGGAAAACCAAGAAGCAGCATTAATGTCCTGCTAAAATTTCAGGCTTCTGTGGAATTTCAGCAGAGAATAAATGGTAAAYATGAAATTACTCAAGTTTTGAGAGGTACCTGTGTCTTGGATCATTAAAAAACAAGATGTGACTTAAATACTTATTGCTCAAGTTATTTTCCAGAAGAGAAGTCCTCAATCAGAGCCAGCTTCAGGAAGAYGAAGAAGAGATGCAATAAAATCTCTGTCCTGTCAGGCTCAACAACCTGGAGCAGTCTCWGGGTCCTCCAGCTCTGGAAGGGAGGGAAACTCTTTTTTTATATTTTTAATTTTTTTTTTTTTTTTAATAAAAACAAACAAAACTGTCCATGGGATGATTTGGGATCACATTCTCAACAGGGACCTTCACACCCTTCCTTCCTCAGGGATCCTTCTCTGGGATTTGCCACATTTTAAGCCTTAAATCCAAGGAAATCCCAAGAAAAAAAAGGAAAAGATGAAAGGATGAACAAGATGGATTTAAGACTTAAAATTTTCTGGTGAAATGTAATTTTTACCAGAAAAAAAGGTGAGTAAGAAAATGCCCAAACCCCAGCCATCACCAGGTCTGATGTCTGATAAGTTACAGTCATTTACCAGGGAATAAATGCAAAAAGAACACAAAACACCCTTTTCTTCATGTGCTCATCTACTGCAGGAGTCACCTCAGCTTATTTATTTTCAGTTTGCAATTTCTAAACTTCAATAACTGGTTCTAATAAGCAAGACAGTAGTTTTTAATTTTTTTTAGAAGACCCTGTTCAATTTCCTCTTATTTTCTGCAAATGAATTGTTTTTATTAAAAGTAGAGCTGGTTTTGGCAACAGGCTGGATGCTTTTAACTCCTAATAGAGACTTTCCCCAATCTCTTAATTTGGCAGGGCCCATACCTGCATTCCAAATTGCTTTTAGTACCTCTACTGATCCATTACAYACAGATATGGTGGAAGACTGAAGTCACTTTAGCTGATTTTATAATACTGTAGAATTTCTACATTAAATAGTTTTAAAACACAAACCACACTGGGAATATTTCTATTCCTGGTCAATTTGTATTAATAATAAAAAAAAACAGCATAGGAATAAATTACAGGAATAAAAAAGTGGCACTGATCAGAACAAGTATTGGATGCAGTGGAGATGGGGAAAAGGGATTATTTTTACTTCCAGATTGAGRAGGAATCTGTGAATTAGGATTCCTTCCTGATTTTTGTTTGGTTGGGTTTTGGTTTGGTTTGGTTTTTATTTGTTTTGGGGTTTGTTGTTTGGTTTTTTTTTTTTAATCCAAGCTTACCAAAACGTAGATTCAAGCCTGGAACAAAAGCTTCAAACTCCTCATGGGAGACCAGGGTGAGTATTGAGTGAACTAATTCAGGCTCTGCTTCCTGTAAGCCTGAGACGCAACACTTGATGCTTTAATCACACGGCCATTTATTTTTATAAAATGCAAAATTACTAAATTGGGCTGATGGTCAATCCATCACCAAACTGGGCAGTAAATGCTCTTCATATGGATTCCTAGTCTGGGCTGTTTCCTGATCAGTATTTCCCTCTAATGAAAAACTTTTAATGCTTTCAGATTTCGAGACAACAGAGCAATAAAAGTTGTCAGTTGAGTTCTTTTCGTAGCCCATGAGATGTAAAATCACCAGGTGGATCCWCTCTGCTTGCCCTAAAACCTGGGTGAGATTTATTCAGAATAAATCCTGAGCTGTAGTGGCTCAGGAAGGATGGAGATACATAAATTGCCCTTGCTCCTCAGTGGGCTCTAAGCAAATTCAGCTTTTCCTCTCCTCGTTTTCCATGGATCCCAAGCTGTGCTGGGAGTGCTGATGGACAATCCCACTGCCTGGGGGATGATGCCTTGTTCAGGCTGCCCTGGAGCAGAGGCTGGGCAGAGTCCCAGAATAAAGCAGGGATTCATTCCAAGGATCTCCTCCATGGATCCACCTTGGGCAGCACCAGAGCCCAGCCAGGGCTGCACCCARGATGAACCAAAATGGCCCCAAAATGCACCAGCGCTCCCGGGGGCTCTCCCTGGGATCAGTTCTGCTCCATTTGCACCTTGCACTTCATTGTCCCATTCCAGCTTTAGCCCCTGCAGTCCCACCCTGCTTGTTTTTCTCTCTCCAGCCCACGGGGTTTGTGCTCCTGGGCTGAGATTTGGATCATTTGTCCTTGGTCCCTGTGGCAYTCACATTCTCTGGAAAAATCCCTTTGCCCAGGATTTTTCTCCGGGGAAGCTGAGARGCCTCAGAGAAAAGGGAAACAATTCTTATCTCATTTGCTTCTCCTGTGTTGTGCTCATGTGGAATGTGTTTGGAGATTGTTTACCCACAGGAGATTGTTTCACTGGTTTCATGGGAATTGTTTTGACTCATTGGCCAGTCAGTGCCAAGCTGTGTTGGGGCTCTAAAGAGAGTCACGAGTTTCCATTATTATCTTTTTAGCATCGAGTAAGTATCTTTTATGTATTCTTTAGTATAGTATAGTATAGTATAGTATAGTATGGTATAGTATAGTATAGTATAGTATAGTATAGTATAGTATAGTATAGTATAGTATAGTATAGTATAGTATAGTATTTTTTAATATAATACAGTACCATAAAGTAATAAATTAGCCTTTTGAGAACATGGAGTCAGATTCATCATTCCTGCCTTCGCTGGGGCTTTCCCGGCAAATACAAGAGACCTCTAGCTGGAGCAGGAATTGTTTTGTCTCCCTGCTCTGTGCACAGAGCTCAGCATCACTGAATGTGAAGCTCAGAGCTGCACACTAAAGCAGCACAGAGCCTGAAACAYAGAAAAGTCAAACCCTGAGGCAGCTGGAATTCCAGGGCCAGGAGATCTGCACTTCTCCCAGGACCACACATCCATCAGCAAGGCAACACTAAACTCCTCTTTGGCCGAGSAACACAGAATTCCAGGCTCAGTAGCCCCAAAAAGCGACTAAAATGTCTCAGTGCTAATAGGCCTGTCCAGACCCCTTCCACTTCTGCAGAYTTTTATCATCCCACAGAGCTTTAGGGAGTCACCACCTTCTCTAATAATAAAGTCTGAACAAAAGCTGGGCTTCTGAAGGATTTGGGTTGGCTTTGTATGGCCAAAGCCTCTCTGTTCCCTGAGCAAACACCATCCCCCAGCCCCTCACTCTCACGTCTCTCCTTTTCCAYGCTGACCAGGGAAGTCTGAGCCTCCCTTGGATATCATATTCCTCACAAATCATAAATATTTGCACTGTGTGAAAGAAGTGACTCGCTGAAGGGATTTAATTTCAACATAAACCCCGAGGATTATTACTGGCATTGCCAAACAAATTCATATGCAAATCTTTGCCACCTTGATTGAGCACAGCAAGAGTTTGCCCAGGCTGAGATCCCTGAGGAATGTCACAGCATCATGGATTATGGAATCATTAAGGTTGGAAGAGACCTTCAAGACCATTAAACTYAAGCATCAACAGACCACCATGCCCAATAAACCCTGTGCCAGAGTTTAATCAATCTTCCTGTGGAGAAATTGTCCCTAATACCCAACCTGGACCTCCCCTGGTGCTACTTGAGGCTGTTTCCTCTCCTGTCCCTTGCTCCTTGGGAGAAGAAAGGCAGGAACCTGCAGGAAATGCTGTTAAACCCAGGGAGATGTTCCAACCTTGGCTGTGCTACCGAGCCTGCAATTTCCCCTCCTCACTGCAGCAGCCTTGTGCTGATAAAATCCAATTGGAATAAATCACTCTTCTTTTCCTGATTGTTATTTATCTGGAGTGGCTGAGAACTGTGTTTTTGCTGATCTGAATGAATTGCTATTCTAAATAACAACTAAATTAACTTTGGTGTTTCCATTAGCATAGTGAGAGCCTTGAGCTGGTTATTTTATAATCACTCAGACTGCATTTTTATTCAGCAGCTTTATCATAACATTTTCTTAAACTAGAACTTGCACAGCATTTAGCAAACTGAGGGAAGTTACCAATGTCAATATCAGTGGTAGAACACAAGCAGAAAAAAATGAAAATCTAACAATTGTTAAGGTTGGGAAAGATCTCCAAGATCATCATGGCCAACCTTCAGCTGGATACCAACTTGTCAACTAAACCAGAGCACAAAATTCTGCTCATTTCTGAGTCTCTAATCATTTTTGGAATACTTGCATTCGGCCCTTTTTTTTTTTTTGGAAAATTTTTAATACTTTTTTTGGGAAACCTGATAACCCAAAGTTATCAGCAGGATGTGCTGAAAAATTATTGCTGTAAAAGTTCTGTTCTCCRGGGAATGTATGAAGCATTCAGGTGGAATGAAGCTGGTTGGGAATTCCTCATGGAATGCTTCAGCAGGTGTGTGAGCATGGTCACACCTCCTGAGCAGGAGTGGGAACATGGAATTTTATTATCACGCCACTTAGGCAAAACAGACCTTTAGAAAAATATATCCCCAAGCTTTTGCCAATTTAAACCCTTTCTCACACGTTAGAACTGTTATTAAAAATGCTTCAGCAAATCCCCAGGTATCCTTATTTTTCCCAGATGTGTCCAATATTCCTCAAATATGCACAATCCTAATAAACAGCCACGTTTCTGGTGCAAATTCATGGAAACCTCTCATGGTGCTCAGATGGGATCCCTGGAGCCGGTAATTCCCAGCATCATGAAATTAAGGAGCAACCCTGATATTTTTCAGCTGGACCAAAGTCCAGCTCAGCACCATTTCCCAAAGTTAACGAAATTTACTTCCATCAATTCTAAATATATGTGGAGCTAAATATAGTAAAGCTCAAGTTGAAAAATCACGGCTAAAGCAACATACACTGAGTCTCAGTCTGTGCACCAGCTGTGGGGAAAAATGTGCTGAAAAGTAGAACATTTCGTCTCTTTTCATTTATCAAACATTCAGTTGCAAACACACAGTCATCTGTTTAAGAAGAGCTGAGAATCTGTTAAAATTATTCATTTGATGGTCTTCTGAATTTAAATCGCAATTTTCTCTGGAATTTGAATTCTCAGGTAACTTTTTCAGGATCAAAAAAAAAAAGGTCTTTTTTTTTAAATGTACTTTTGTATTTCAGCAACAATTTTTCATTTATTTGTTAATTTGAAATTTATTTGTTAATATGAGCAATGACACTTTTCTAGACAGTTGGAAAACACATACCTACATCAGGATACAGATTAATGAACCAACCTGGCTGCTGGGATAAATTCAGATATCCATTTATTTCCTTTTTCCCATGTTATCATGGATAAGGGGGTTGCTAATGCCATGTCAAATTTGACATTTCCATCTCTCCCAAAGAAGGATTTTGCTGTTTTTCCAATTCACTGTGCATGGATCTGTGTGAGGAGGAATAAGCTCCCAGGTGGAGTCCAGATGAAAGATTTTGAGCAGACCTAGGATTTTATCATTTCTTTCCTTTTAAAACCTGCAAGGATAGCAAAGGATGGTTGGAACTGGTGGCTCTCTGTGAGCCAAATCAAACTTTCACTCTCTAAAACAGTTGTCTGGATTGAACTGATTCTGTGCAGTCTCTAAAGCCAAGACTAAGAGAGGTTTTTACTTTTTCTCCTCATGCAATCCCATTCCTTCAGTGGCTGTGTCCTGTTTGAGCCCCACTTCTAATCCTCCTCACGATCCCTCTTTCCTTTCTTCCCTGCACAATCCCTTGACATTTTGCTCCCCTTTCCCTCAGTAGTACAAACCTGTAGTTGTCCTCTCTCATCTTAAAAATGTCTGATGCTACCTCCCCACATTGCACTTTCTCTTTTTCCATCATTTTCCCTCTTTTTTCTATTTCTTTCTCATTTTATCTCCTTCTCCTTCCTTTCTTTCAGAGTTCTCTGCTGCTGCTTTGCCATGTCTCTCTGCCATCCTCTTCCAGGTTCCCTCCCTTGGGATTCCCTTCAGCTCTCCCAAAGAACCTCCCAAGGACCACAGCAAATCTCATTTACTTCTCAAACTCAACACCACGATTCCACCCATTTTTTTAAACCACAAATCACCTAATTTCCTTGCCAGCTCTTTTTTTTTTTGTTTGTTTTCCCCTGACCTAAGCCTCTAAGGCTCCATCTCTTTTCTTCCCCGCTCCCTGCTCCCAGGAGGGGAGGATGTTCCTTCCAGACACCCCTACATCGCATTTCTCATCGGCAGCTTTGACGTCTCTTCACATTTGAGGACACCCTCCCACTCTGCTGCCTCCTCATCCTCTGTCAGATGCTTCCCAAAAAGCCACGGCGTTCCTGGTGACAGGAAAAGGGTTCAGCAAAGTGCTGGCACCCGAGGGCTCTGCCAGTGAACCTCCCACACCCCGGGACAAAAATAAACAACAACAGGCAGAGATATGGCTCAGCGACCATATGCTTGGGATTTTTGGCTATCACCAAAAGAATGGGAAGCTCTGCCTCCTTGAGAATCAAACCACCCATAAAGCAAAAAAATAATTTTCATCCGTCATGCAGATAAGCTTGAAGCCCAGACAATCTGATGAAGTGCATTGGCTCGTGTTTGTTAATTCTYAGAGAACTATTTTTGATTGTTAAATTGTCTGTTAGGTTGTTTTTCCTCCCAGCTCCCAGCCCCAGACAGCTGGAGGTGTTTAAAGGAAAAGTAATGTGCATTTTTTTTTCCACAATATGGAGAATTCCTATTCTTATATTAGTTTTTATTCTTAGAAGCTTGAGCTGAAATTTGAGTTCCACTGCAATGCTTCCACTAATTGCCTTGAATAATTCAAATTTTACCACTCTCAAGGGCACAACTGGAGCCAGACTGTTCTAAGCCATATTTGTTACTCTGGAGCCAACAAAATAAGTCAGTTTTATGTTGTAGAGCACACTGAGCTTAAGTTACATTATTTTGTTTGCTTCAAGTTTAGACAAGTGAAAAGAAAAAAAATCACAGTGGGTCGACTTTGCCAAAGGAGCCCACCAAGAAACCCAGAAGAAGCCCAGTTTTACTTTGGAAGCAGCAGGAACACGTCAAAAACCGCAGCATAACCCTGAAAATTGTCCTTTGTGGAAGAAAATTAGCAAAGGCCTGAACTGTGGGATCTCTCTATTTTTGGCTCAAGAGAGAAATTCTGAAGCTGCTGATGATTTGAAATGGGTCCTGAAGAGAAGGAAGGAAGGAAATTAGATTTTTTTTTCTAACTTACAAAATTGTCTTGCCTGTGTAATAACACTGAGCATGACTGTCACTCCGAAGACATATTAGCTCATTTAGGTAATTAGTGTGAGCAGCATGTTTCCCTGCTTATTCCATTCAATTATAGGGTGCTCACTTTGTCATTACTGGAGTATCTTAATGTGACTTGTAATTAGTGTAATTACAATCCAATGTTAATTATATCTGCCACTTAGACATAATTTTATATAGTAATGGTCTTATTCTCAATAACCTTATTATGTTGTTTATTCAAACAGGAATTTAGCCTTCTTTCATGCGTCAAATATGGAGATTACAAAAAGTACTGCCTGTCATTTTTGTAGTTATGACTCGGGGAGCTTCGCCTTACAAAATCATATTTGGGGCAATCAATGAATGGAGCAAACCAAATTATAGGCACTGATTATTAGAGACATGCTGAACTCACAGAAATGATTTGCACAGGAGGCACATTAAGTCATCCCGTGGTTCGTGAGAGCCTCACAGAGAGGTCAGGGGCTGTAAATTAACCAGGGAACAAGAGATGGGACACACAAAGTCTGTGTGCTGCTGCTGGTGGTGCTCTTATTAGCAGGGTAATAAACTGGCAGGAGTAGAAGTGGCCAAAAAAAAAGAGAAAGCTGGGAAAAGAATCCCAATGTTAGTGACACCTTTTTGTACTGGGATTAGACATTTGATGAGCAGTTTTGGTTCTTCACAGGTTTCCTCTCTCTGATCAACAGCATTTTTGGGSCTTCAGCCACACTCTGGGTTTAGTTCCCAGCAGAGGGGCTTTGAAGGGTCTTTGCTGATTCCTGAGCTTTGCTTCCCACTGTGGGAATGGATTTCTGCTTTTTTTTCTATGAGGAAATGCTGAGAGAGCTGGGAATGTTCCCCTGGAGCAGGGAAGGCTCCAGGCAGAGCTCAGAGCCCCTTCCAGGGCCTGAAGGGGCTCCAGGAGAGCTGCAGAGGGACTGGGGACAAGGGATGGAGGGACAGGAGCCAGGGAATGGCTCCCASTGCCAGAGGGCAGGGATGGATGGGACATTGGGAGCTGGGAATTCCTGGCTGGGCTGGGATTGCCAGAGCAGCTGGGGCTGCCCCTGGATCCCTGGAAGTGTCCAAGACCAGGCTGGAGAAACCTAGGATAGGGAAGATGTTCCTGSCCATGGGACAATCCAAACCATTCTGGAATTTTGTGAAGAAAAACTGAAAGACATGTGCCAGGAAAATCCTTGGTGCCCTGGCACTGGGTGGTCTCCCACAGCACCAGACAGAGTCTGGAACAAAAATACAGGAAACACAGCCAGAGGGGTCTCAGCACCTCCTTGCTCTGGTCCCACTACAGCCAGACAGCAAAGACAGATTCCTTCTGTAAAATTAGTTTTTTTAGGAATTAACCTGGAATAAACTCTCTCTGGAAGCAAAGTGCTSTCCAGGCCAAATCCCACTCTGCCCCACACTGCCTTGTGTGCTACCTCGAATGGCCACAGTGAAATCTCTTTGGATTAAAAAGCCCTAAGAGAGCCAGTCCAAACRAAGCAGATATTTGTGCCTCCAGAGAGGCCCACCAGGACAAGTCCCACATGGCCAACATCAGTCCTGCTATTTAATGCACGATGCTGAAATGTGCCACAAGAGCCCCAGAGCAGAGAAGGGAATTTGGCATCTCTGCGGGAGATGGAAACCAAGATCCTCCTAATCCACCTCTTTTACTGGGCCTGAAAAGGGTTTCAAGCTTTGAGCTCTCTCTTTGGAGGCAAATGAATCATCCAGATTTCCATGGCTCAGGGTGATGTCCCAAGACAGCTGCCAGCTCTCTSTGAGCTCAGGAAAACCAAGGAGTTTCACAATGAAAGCGGAGAGTCAGTGAAAATAAAAGCAAATCGGGGTGTGGACACAAGGGAATGATGCTTAACCCAGCTGGAAAAACAGCAGACATTCCCCTTAGGGAGCAAATCCCATGGAGAGCTGAGCYCCCTCCTCTGGATGATCCYTAAGGTGCCTTCCATCCCAAACCMCTCTGTAATTYCA
The DNA here is from genome assembly GCA_014549065.1 of Cardinalis cardinalis. NCBI lineage: Eukaryota > Metazoa > Chordata > Aves > Passeriformes > Cardinalidae > Cardinalis > Cardinalis cardinalis. The sequence goes on from JACDOX010000305.1 coordinate 179,346, forward strand.
TTATTTTATGAACTATTTGATCACACTTTCATGCAAGACTTTTCCTTAGTCCCTTTATGTTTCTTCCACATAAAATGAGATTTTTTTTTAACCACTAATTTTTCATTTGGTGGGTATGAAACCTGCTTGGTGTAAAACTATCAGGGACCCTAGAACAGTCCTTTTTAATGATCCAAAGGAAAAGCAAAAATATTTCTTTGTGTTGCTTTTGAGGAGTTGCACAGAGCATATCCGAATTAACACAGTTCTGAAGTTTWATGGTTATTTTAACCTTATTTGGTAATTTCACATGTGAAAGTACCTCAAATCCAACACACAGCTTCATGCTCAGCATTGCTTACTGAGATATTGCAGCATTAGGTGATCAAATACATCAGTTGGTTATAGAGTAACTRTAATTTATTGTTCCTGCAATACAAATCTTAATGGCACTTCTGCATAAATAGTGTTTTCCCACTGGCTGCCAAGTAAATCATATTTCTGCCAGTAACATTCAGTAAACTGACATTTCTACCTGTTTCACTTGCTTTTTTTTTCCTGATTTTTTAACTCAAAGTTCATCTCCTTAGAGCAGGCAGTGGATTTAGAGCTCCCCAKTCACCCAAGTCACTCATTCCTCACCTCGTGCAGTGTGCCACCACACCAGGGCTGCAACAATCACCATTTSGATTTTATTGCTTAAATACATCAGCAATGGCATCTCTGGAATGTGCATGCAGACCCAGGAATTAACCACTAACCAGCAGTTTTCCTAACAAAGCTCTCCCACTCTTTTGGTGGCTGAAAGGCCACAGCAGGAGGAGCAGATCTGCAGTGTAAGAAATGTCTTTTCTCTCTTCCTAAACCAGAGCGAAGTTACATCTCAGAAGAGGCTGTTCCCTACATTTTACTGGGGTTTCTGGACTAAACAACATCCCTGCCCTCTCCAGCCAGAGGAAAATTCTGTCTTGGATATGAATTCAAGGTGATTGATCCAGGCCAGGCTGCACAGGGCTTGGAGCAGCCTGGGACAGTGGAAGTGTCCCTGCTCATGGCAGGGGTGGCACTGGATCAGCTTTGAGCCCCTTTCCAACCCAAACCMGTCTGAGTTTTTAAGTCTTTCATTTCCAAGCAGAATTTTCCTCTGGCTGGAGAGGGCAGGGATGTTTTTTTGTCCAGAAATCCCAGTAAAATGTAGGGAACAACCTGTTCTGAGATGTAACTTTGCTCTGGTTTAGGGCAGCAGGTGGGAAGAGAGAAAAGACATTTCTYACACTGSAGATCTGCTCCTCCTGCTGTGGCCTTTCAGCTACCAAAAGAGTGGGAAAGCTTTGTTAGGAAAACTGCTGGTTAATGGCACACATATTTTCAATCCCAGAAAAGACTGGGAGCTGGTTCCCCCATCCATCTCCTCCCTGGATTTGTTTCCCTTTGAGAGCTCACTCTTGAGCCCGCCTGTGCAGTCTCACTGCCTGACCAGGAGAGACATCCCAGGCAGGCCCAGGACAGATTTCTGCCCTCCACAAACCTCCCCAAACTGTGGGATTTGTCCACCCTGGAGTCCATCTGAGCGAGGCCAGAGACACCAAGGCCCATCCACCTCATCCAAGGATGGAACAAGCTCCACCATGGTGYTCCTCAGGAAGGGTTCCCCACGTGCTGCCATGAGATCTCCACAGGAGAACTTTTCACTCCAGAGGGACTTAATTCCAGTAATTAACTACCTTAATATTAAAATATGTTCCCTCATTTTAAACCAAGTCTTGCCTGCTGGGATTTTTTTGCTGTCATTACTCAAGTTCTATCAACTAGGGGCATGGAGAAAAAAATTGTTTCTTTCCTCTTCCCAGCCCTTTCCACATCTGAGGATTTATTGTCATTGGGCATCCTGAATGAGAGCACAGAGCAAGGACTAAATCTGGGAAGTTTGAGTGGCCTCTTCCTTCTCAGGCTCTCCCTATTYGTCCCTGCAGGTTTCCCTCTGCACCTTCCCCACCCTAAAGTCCCCTTTTYACAGAATCACCAAATCATTCAGGCTGGAAAAGAGCTTTGAGATTGAGTCCAACCAGCAGTGCCAAGGCCACCACTGCCCCATGTCCCCAAGTGCCACATCCACATGGCTTTGGAATCCCTGAAGGGATTTCACCAGGGATTTCCTTGGTGAAAAAAAAAATTTAATTAAATCCAGGGATTTCAATTTTTTTCACCAGGGAAAYCCAGGGATTTCATTTCCAGGGACTCCACCAGTGCCCTGGGAAGCTGTGCCAGGGTTGGACAACCCTTTCCATGAAGGAATTTTCCCTAAYAACCAACCTAAACCTTTGCTGGTTTAACTTGAAGACTTAACTTGAACTTTCCTCTCCTCCATCCYCTCCTTCCCAAACCCCTTCCTGTGACTGGGAGGGCAGAGAGTTCCAGCCAAGCCCACCTTTTTCTCCCACCCCCACCATATCTCCTGAGCCCCCACAGCCCAGAGATGGAGTCTCAAACACCCAGAGCTTCCAGGGAGCTCATGGCTCGTGCCTGGAGCACAGCTGGGACTCCCAGGCCGGGCYGTGGTGAAAAACCAGCAGCAGCTCTGCCCYATCACTGCTCAGACAGCCCATCCAACAGCCTCACCCCATCCCTGCCTTCCCATGCAGCCTCTCCCTGCCCAGGATGTCAGGGCTGAAGCACCTGATGGATTGGGGCAATTACTGTATCTCAGACATACAAGTCACACTAATGCACAGCAAATACAGCTCGCCCTTAATTACAGCTACAGACATGGACATTTGTTTTTCTTAGTAATTAAAATGTTCTATTGTGCTTAATACTGTTATCTGTATTCTTTGGTTAAGTGCAATTTAATTTGCTTTAAGAAAGCTGGGTATAATTTAAAATGAAAAATGTTTCCCTTCTGCTATTTTTCCCCCTCTCTAATGCTATTGTTTGCCATGACTGCAGATCTGGAACACAGCAACTTCTGAGTTGGTTCTCCAAGTTTCTGGAAGGTGATGTTGTTCCAAAACCAATATAAAAACCATTTATTTGTGACTGATTCTGGAGATTCCCTGGTTGCTAAAGCCCTTAGTGGGATGAAGGAGGTCCCTGAGGCATTTCCAGGGCAAAGGAGCTTTCACAAGGGAGAAAAGGAGGTCCCTGAGGCATTTCCAGGGCAAAGGAGCTTTCACAAGGGAGAAAAGGAGGTCCCTGAGGCATTTCCAGGGCAAAGGAGCTCTCACAAGGGAGGCAGAAGCTGCACTGGGGTCCTCTGGTCGTGGCTGAGGTGCTGTAATGAGAAACATGGATTAGAATCATGGCTTGGGTTGGATGGGACCAATGGATGGGTTGGGTTGGGTGGGTCCTCGCAGATCCTCTCATTCCAAATCTCCTGCCACAGGCAGGGTCACCTTCCATGTGTCCCCATTCCATCCCAGCTGTCTCAGCCCATCCAACCTGGCCATGGCCACTTCCAGCCACAGCTTTCCTGAGCCACCTGTGCCAGGGCCTTACCACCCTCACAGGTGGTTAATTGATTAATAATCAATTATTATTAATCAATTCAGGAACAGCTGACAGAACTCCCCTTAAGCCCTCCGAGTTCCCCTACAAAAGGGGAAACATTTTTGGATGTTCCATATCTGAGAAATAAAAAATCCCAGAGGTGCTGGAAGCAGCTCGGTCCCACATCCACCTGGCACAAAGAACCAGAAAACTTCTTCCTCATCATTTTCTAACCCAAAACCAGGTGGCAAGGTCTGCAGACATAAATTTGCTCTGTCATGAAGGTTGCTGCTGTTATTATTTGCCTTGCCAGAGCTCAGAAGGAATTCCTTCCCTGCAGGAAGTGGTTGTGTTTCTCCTGCCCCCTCTGAGGCCCCCACCCTCTGGAATCAGCTGCCCCAGAAGGATCCAGGACAGAAGGCACAGGAAGGAGCAGTGTTCCAGCAGCAGCAGCTCAGGGGTGAAACACTGCAGCCTGTGGGACTGGCTGCCCTCTGTCCTACCCTCCCCAGGAAGGGATCCAGCCCCAGGGCTCCAAACCACGCTCTGGCTGACTCTGTTTCTGCAGAAAAGGGGTTTTTGGAAACACCACAGGGCTCTCGAAGAACGTCCTGGCCGGGCTGTGCTGCACAAACAAAGCCCTTTCCAAACCTCTCTGCTCAGCCTCGTGCCAGCAGCTGACTTTCCCCATCTCCCAGGGTCACAGGAACTGGGATATTGTGAAATCACTGCACAGATGACCTGCTTTAATCTCAGCTGTCGTTTCACACACTCTAGGAAGGATGGAGCAATGTTTAAACATCATCCCCTCCCTTCCTGTAAATCCCTGCGCTGTTTCTGCTCCTTATCTCAAGCTGGAGGATCTCAAACTGAATCTGAGCTCCCTGCATGACTCACTGGGAGAGCACAGAAATAATGGAGCCAATACCCACTCAAAGGAGGTCACAAAGTTCTGCTCCAGAGCTTTGGTTCTTTAGCTCAAGATCTGAGCTCTCCCCAGCCCACCTTCCACACACAGGTTTGTTTTTGTCAGGCTGTAAAAATATTCCACCAAAGCAGGATTTTGCTCAACATGTAATGCAATCCTATTCAAACCTAAATTCCAGTATCAACATTATTGTTAATTATTATATTATATAATAATATAATTGTATATCATTTTATATAATCATTAAAGAGGTTGCCCAGAGAAGCGGTGGATTGCCTATCTCTGGAAATATTTAAGGCCACCTTGGATGTTGTTGTCTGCAGTTTTTTTCTCAAATTTAGGGAGACACAAACCTTGCAAAATAATAAACATCACAAAATCTCATGGCATAGAAACAGAAAATTGAGGGAGGAGAGTGGTGATGTTAATTCAGAATAAATGCCTCCTTGCTCCCCCAGAGAGCATCCCAAAACCCACAGAGTTAATGAACSAAGTGTGCAATTGCAATGAGGATAAAGCAAGCACCTTTGGGTCATTRCTGTGAATATTTCACACTATTTAATGGCAAAAAGGTCAACTTTCAAACAGAAAATTTTAAAATGCTGTAAGAATCTGTAAAATCAAATAATGAATTTACATTCATTCAATGTGAATTAATTACATTAATTAATGTAAATTAATTACATCAATTAATGTAATTAATTACTGTAATTTCAGGGACCTCAGTGTAGTGCATGCCTTTTACCAGGGTCTCTTTTTGGCTGTTTCCCTGCCTCTGCCATCCTCCTGTGACTGTGGCTCCTTCCACTCCAGCACCAGCRCCCTGAACCCATCCCACAGCTGAGAATTTGTTCCACGTGCCGCTCTTAARTCCTAAACCACAAAGGCACAAACAGAATTCTTTTCTTTTCCTGGTTTTTGGATATTTTTTCCCCTCCTGGCAGACAAACCCCTGCCAGAATTCTGTATTGCTGCACTGCCCCAGCCTGGGGTTTCACCCAGCCGGCTGACACACACTAAAATCACAACTTGTGCTCTCAGAATTTAACATGTGCTGCTTAACCTCTGTTCAAAATTCCCATTTTCCCTTGAGCCATGCAGCCATGGAATGCAGAAACCCTCCTGGYCTGCATCCACCTGAACCCCTCTCTCTGTCCCAAGAGAAACAGATAGTATAATTAATATATATACAGTTAAGCATAATTAATAATCCAGCCAAAGCTCGCTCCTCTGAAAAGCAGCAGTCAGATAACGCAGCTCTGTGTCAGGCCCCATAAAATACTTTGAAAAGCAATATGTACAATTGCAATTTTCCAGCAGAGACCCAAACAAATTAGCAGCTTGTATTCCTCCGTGCTTTGCTAATAATTTGTTTGCAGTGCTGTAATGAGGGGCAGGAAATAGTAACAGCCTAATTAAACTGGGGCGGGTGGGGAGCAAGCCATCAATCCTSCTTAGCTGCAGCTCAGTGGGCTGCACCCCCAAATGTGCTGGCAAGAAATGATTTTTGAAAAAATAATAATAAATTAAAGGGCTAAGTAGAAGCAGAGGGAAAATGGCTTTGACCTGGATTGTGTTTACAGAAGTTATTTATCAAAATCTTTACCAAGACTGCCTGATGTTCCATCCCACCACAGAGAGCTGTGGATCCATCCCCAAACTTACTGATGCAAACGCTGCATGGAGGACCAGGGCACAGAACAGAGATGATGCACAAATTTCCTTCTCCTTTATGGAATTAAGCTCCTTTGAATCCACAAAAACCCACCTATATTTATGGCTCAAGGAATTTCTGGCCTCAGAAAATGTCTTTTCTGTGTGAATTGTGCCTCATCTGCAGGAGGAGCTCCCTCGTCCTYCTCTGGCAGAGCCCTGCAGTGGGAGCAGGTGCTTATGGCAGGAGTTTTTCTGCTGGCTTTGGGACATCAGCTTGCAGGAACACGAAAGCAGGCGAGTTCCTGGGGCAGGAGAGCTTTCCCTGATTGACAGATTTTTTTTCCCAGATTTTTGCTGGATTTTTCCCAGATTTTTCCTGCATTTTTTCCCAGATTTTCCCCCGGATTTTTCCCAGTATATTTCCCAGATTTTTCCTAAATTCTCAGGCTTTCTCATATTTTCCCCTCATTTCCCCCAGATTTCCCCTGATTTTTCACAGATTTTCCTGGGTTTTCCCCAGATTCCCCCAGATTTTCCCTGGATCTTTTCCCCAGAATTTTCCCAGATTTTCCCCCAATTTTTCCCCGAATTTTCCACAGATTTTTCTCAGAATTCCCATATTTTTCCCGGATTTTTCCAGGAATTCTCCTGGATTTTCTCCAGAGTTTGCCCAGATTTTCAACAGATTTTTCACGGATTTTTCCCAATTATCCCCAGATTTTTCCAGGACTCCCATATTTCCTGTGGATTTTTCCCAAATTCCTGGATTTTTTCCCACAACTCCCATATTCTCCCTGGATTTTTCCCTAATTCCCAGGTTTTTCCTGCATTTTTCCCGGTTTTTGTGCACACCCATGTCACCTGGAGCCATGAATTTTTCACTCTTGGAGCAAACGCAGCAAAATCTGAGTCCTAATTGCACTCAGTGCACTCTCCTCACACTTCCAGGGGAAACTGCAGGTGTCTGTCCATGGCAGGGAGAGAGAGGAAACCCAAAGTGCCAGCATTTCAGGGGAGTCAATCCCTTATGTTTTTGGAAATCTTAATCCACAGGAAAGTTATGACACAAGCCCCAGATCCAGAATTTACAAGGAGCTCATGCAGCATTTGTGGCAGACATAACGGCACCTCCTGCATCAGGATTCAGCATTGCCACTTCAGGCTTGTCCCATATTTCCTCCAGGTATTCCACTTGTTGGTCCACTTGGATATAACAGCACAGAATCATAAAGGTTGGAAAACACCTCCAAAATTACCAAGTGYAACCTTTGACCAAAAACCTCCACTCCCACTGAACCACATCACCCACCAAGTGCCACATCTRCTCATTCTTTGAAGACTTCCAGGGATGGTGACTCCACCATTTCCCCATTCCAATGTCTGATCAGTGAAGAWTTTTTTCCTAATATCTAATCCAGGCCTCCCCTGGTGAAAATATTTTTCCTTGTCCTATTGATGCCTTGTTCAGGCTGCCCTGGAGCAGAGGCTGGGCAGAGTCMCAGAATAAAGCAGGGATTCATTCCAAGGATCTCCTCCATGGATYCACCTTGGGCAGCACMAGAGCCCAGCCAGGGCTGCACCCARGATGAACCAAAATGGCCCCAAAATGCACCAGCGCTCCCGGGGGCTCTCCCTGGGATCAGTTCTGCTCCATTTGCACCTTGCACTTCATTGTCCCATTCCAGCTTCAGCCCCTGCAGTCCCACCCTGCTTGTTTTTCTCTCTCCAGCCCACGGGGTTTGTGCTCCTGGCCTGAGATTTGGATCATTTGTCCTTGGTGCCCAGCTGGAGCAGGAATTGTTTTGTCTCCCTGCTCTGTGCACAGAGCTCACCATCCCTTAAACATTATCCCTTTTACACTAAGGCAGCACAGCATCTGAAAAATTGAAAAGCTAAACCTGAGGCATCAGTGTGTCACTGTTGCCCAAGAGAAGATGCTGACCCTCCCCTCACCACAACCTCCTGCCAGGAGTTGTAGAGAAAAACTTGCTCAGATGTACCTGAAAACCTGTCCATAGCATCAGCAGGAATAGCACCAAATATTAACAGGAAAACCAAAGAACTTCATAGATATTCAAGATTAAAAAATGGATGTTTAAAATTGGATTAAACCAGTATCTCCCTCCACAGAAAGAGTTTTGGGGACCTGCAGAACATGGAGGTTTCTTTCAGCTGGACCCAATAACCCCCATTTGAGGTGAGAGCTGCACCTGAGGATCTCCTTGCCCATCCCATCTCACAGCCACAAATGGTTTCATTCATCAAGGAACAAAAAGGGTTAAAGCCTTGGAAGCTACTTGAACATGAAGCGAGCCAAGAGTATCTATCTCACTAAACACAAGAAGAGCTGAAATATCTCAAAACCCAGAACTCTGCAATAAGATTCCAGAAGCCCAATGTGTCCTCAGACTGGTGATACAAAATACCCCTGAAAATACCCCTGAATTAACATTTAAAATRAATAAAATATCCCTGAATTAACATTAAAATAAATAAAATATCCCTGAATTAACATTAAATCTCCAGCAGAGCATTTGCCCTGATCTCCCCAGGAGCCAGGCTGAACTTATCTATCATTTATCTGATATTAACATCTATTTATTTCCAAACTGAGCTTGCAGCTTTGCTCATTACACAGAATTTCTTCCAAATAAATAGATCTGGTGCTAATAAATCCCCTGGCTTGCAGTCACTGGCACAGCAGGTCTAATATCTGATGTAAATAATGTATTYAAGATGTTCCCTTAAATCAAGAGTTAGACCATGGTGCTGAGACTCCTGCCTGAGGGCTCTAAACCCCTGTGTAATATTAATTATAATTACCTCATTAAGCTGCTGCTTTAGCACCTTTACCCCAAAGCAGTGCAACAGAGGGAATTTGAAGGAATCCCCTAATTCCTAAAGTAATTCATGGCAAGGTTGGGATCTCTGCTCCTGAAGCATCCCATAAAATGTCCTTCAGAACCCGTYAGAGACAGACACCAATCCCAAAGAGCTGAAAACTGTGGGGAAATAACTAGGAAACAACAGCAAATAAAGCAGAATTTCTTATGAAGATAGTATTAACAGGGATTATTATTATTTGTTTTCACTGTTTTACCAGAATTTGTATTTTTAAGCCAACATCTTCTTGGGATCATCTTAGATCTGTGGCAAAGCTGACACCATCTGTCAAAAAYGGCATCACCTTTAGGGCAGTAAATCCAAAAGGACCAGATAATCCTAGAATTCCTAAACTGCCTGCTGCCAGGGAGGTTGTGGGAATCCCAAAAGTGGGGCAGGGAGCAGTGGAGGACTGACCACGTGTGGTCACTCAGCTGCCACGCTGCACAACATCAGCTCTCCCAGCTGAACCTGGAACTCAGCATCAYCCAAGTTTTCTGCTCAGATGCCTCAAAAACTCTCTAGAATGATGTTTGATGGAGAATCTCGTGTTTGTGACTTCCCCCCCAGCCCCTTTAATGTCAGTTCAGTCCTATGTCACACAAGAGGGATTCTCCAGAGCTCTGGGGAATGTCCTGACAACCAGGAAGTTTTCACCACCAAAATAATGGAATTAAAATGCAGCTCTCATCATTCTTCTACTCCCAGTATTAAAATGGAGAGGGAAAAGGGGCTGCCAGGAGAGTTTGGAACACTGCACACATCCTTACATCCACAAACTACCTGAGAACACTGGCTAGGAGAAGACACGGGAGTGTCTCCTGCACATTCATCACCAGTGGTGGGTGTCAGCAGGTTTAGCCTTCAGTTGAAGATGTAAAGTTTTCCGTAAGAAATAGCAGGAGTTGCCTGCTTAATCYCCTTAAACTCTCCACAGGAGGCCCAATTCCCATATTTAAGYRTTGTTTTGGGKTTTTTTTTAAACAGAACACTTATTTTGCCATGGTCAGGATAAAGCACTTCAGGGCCCTACATTAATTTATAGAACAGAATGTGACCATTTCCCTGTGGTTGTCTCTCATTTGGGGTGAAAACACAGCAGGAAGGCCCTCTACCATATAGGATTTTATATCCATTATCTATATTGTTTTCCATTTCAGTCTTTGCTTTTCCCAGCCCTGGTTTCAGGAAGGAATTGCGCTGGCATGGGATGGGATGGGATGAGGTGAAAGCCAGAGCCATCCATAGCCCCGGGGCTCATACCAAGACACAAACCCAGCCTGAAAAGCCACAGGGATATCTGAGAAGCCACCAGGTAGAGGCTGAACAAAGAGCCCTTCTCAGAGCTCTCCCCACAAAGAGGCCAGACCTGAAGGGATCTGTTCTCACACGAGGCAGGCGTTCACAAAAATACACATTTTAATTCCCTTTCAACACCACGCTCTTCTTCACAGCTCTGTTTTTAGGGTATTTGTGGTGTTTCTTGAGTTATCACACACCTATCAGAGATGCACCTCTTCAGGCCTGGCACATATCCCAGCCTCGACCTGGAAAACTTTTCATACTTCCCAATCTCTCCACATAAAACGCAGGCAGGCACAAGAACACAAATAAATACAATTAAATTCTGGTTTGATAAATGAACTTTTTGTCTTCTGAGCACCTTATTGAGCGATGATTTGGGGGGAAAAATGTGAAATACTCAGCTCTGAACTAAGCTGTGTCAAACTTACTGCCAAGTCTAACAAAGGGCTCCTGTGAAACTTAACTCTTCTGTGGAATATACTGTAATTGTACTTTTTGAAAGCAATGTCAAATCATTGACATCGACTTGGTGTTCCACGGGAAAAGTTACAATATATAGAAGCTGTAAATTAGACCCTAATCCAAACTTATCACTTTGATACTTGTTAGACATACTATTTGGGTGCCTGTTTAGCTCTGGGATTTTTCCCATTCCTTTTCCAAGCTGTTGTCTTTCCCTCAGATTTTCCAAATCGGATTTTCCGATAACCTGCACGATAAATTTACGTTGCACTTAAAGCACAGTAAAGTTAAACTCAAGCCAAATCACAAAATGTAAACTCTCCAAGGATTTATGAAGAGAAAAATCAGGGTCTGGCAGATGAAATCCAGGTTGCAGGAATTTGGGCTGTGAGTTGCAAAGCATATTCCTGARAAACAAAAATCCATATAAGCTCCAAACTGAGCACTTATCCCATTTATCATCTACATTAGCACATCTTTTTAAAATTCATCTTGTCTAATTCATGTTTTTTTCAAAGACAAGGAATAGCCCAACCTGTGTTTGCATTAGTGAGCACTGACACCCAACAGCAGCATCCAAGTGAAGCAAAATATGGGTGCTGAGGGTCTCCAAGGTGCCTCTCCAAGACCAAAACCATGGACATGACACTCCCAACCCAACCCGAAGCACTCCTTGGAAAGCTGGAGAAATCCTGAAAAGTTCAGGCTGAGCAGATACTGGCCTGGAATGGATTTASAGGCAGAAATTCCTGCAGTGAGGGAGCAGGATCTGGAGTGCTCCTGGTTAATCACCATCAGATGTAGAATGTGTTCACTATCAGCTCCTTTGGTGTTGTTTCATACAGCCACCACAGAGATTTCAGAGGGAGATTGTGCCTTCCAGATTTAAAAGGATGATTGTGCCTTCCAGATGGGAATGAAAACACAGCAACACTCATGAGCAAACAGAGGACCAAAAAACAAAGAAAAGCATATTTCCCAGAGAAAACAAGTTCTTGTTCTCTTGAGGAGCCTCCCTCAACTGCCATAGCTACAACAACAAAGCCCACTTTGGAGATAGATTTAAGGGAGATTTTTTTTTTTAAATGGTTTGGGGGCATTTTTCTAGTTTTGCTCTTCCTAACACAGTCACATGGCCTAATTAGCACAGGCCAAAGACAGGCATGAGATGAACCCTACCACTAATTCCTGATACCCCAGAACTTCCCAAGTTGGAGACACATTTACACAGCTGATTCAAGGCTGCAAATTCACAGAGAGAATTTACTGAGGARAGAACATTTATTTCACAGAGTCTGAGGGACATGCTGACAGCGCTGCGTCTGCTGGCATCTCCCTGGAATGCCCAGGTCCTTCTGGAAGCTGAGGATGTCCTCCTTGAGTGGAAGCTGAAGATATCCTCCTTCAGATATTCCCGAGCAGCTGTGGCTGCCCCCAGATCCCTGGAAGTGTCCAAGGMCAGGCTGGACARGGCTTGGAACAGCCTGGGATAGTGGAAGGTGTCCCTGACTATGGAAGGGGTGGCACTGGRTGATCTTTAAGGTCTCTTCCAACCCAAACCATTCCATGATTCATGCTAGKAAACAGCTTTGCCATCCCACCCTCTGGACAAAGCTCCCTCAGCACTTTTCCACCTCGATTGCAGTGTTGTTGTTGGGTCTCTGCTGGGACCATYGGGACATTTTCAAACCAAGGAGCTGCAAACGCTCTCACACCTTGGCTGTGTTTTAACAGTTGAAGTTTTGAGGTTGGCTCAGTGCACCAAACCCAGAATCCAGAGGGAAATACAACAAGGGAGACAAGTCCATGTGCCCAACAAACCCATTTACCACGATTTTGCCGACTGCCACAGGAACCATGTGTATTCTTTGCTTCTTTTTTGCCAGGGTCAGGATTAAATGTGTGAGATGGGATTTCTTGTTGGGACTCAAGTGTTTATTGGTTCTTATCTCTGTCACAGTCTCACAAACCCTGAGTTCTGCAGCACTTCACTCTGACACACTAAAAATGGAGCCGTGTTTCTCTCTCTGCAAGGCCCTTTAAGGATAAACTGTCCAATTAAGAAATGACACCTCGATTCTTTTCACTTTTAACCCAATAACTAATCACTCATGTCCTGCAATGTGGAGTTTTTTATCCAATTACACAAAACCACCCAAACGCATGGAGGAGAAGGTGAAGAAGAAGGAGAAGAAGAAGGTAAAGAAGGAGAAGAAGAAGGCGAAGAAGGAAAAGAAGAAAGTGAGAGAGAAGGAGCAGCCTCCACCCCAAACCCTCCACCTTGCTCTATATACATTACTCTATTCTAAACTCTTAAACTCTGAGTTTCCCACCCTGTGATCTCACACACTTCTATCCAAACTCCACACCCACAATCCCAGTTCTACCATTCCATTCTGGAAGCTTCTCCASGGCCTCAGGTCAGTGCAGTGTTCTCCTGGGGGTCAGTGCCTGCCAGCACAGAAAGTCTGGAATTCCCAGCAGGAACCAGGGTTCCAACAGACCCCCTCGATGAGTGACCGTGGTGGCTGAGCCCCAGATCTCCGCCGCAGCTTCACAACCCACGGTGCTCCTCTCACTGCTCCCCGAGCCTCCCAGCTCCATCCTCCCCACTCCTAACATTTCGAGCAGCTGAAAAGCTGCCAATTTTTTTTTATTTTTTTTTGAAGGCAACCTATTTCCAGAACTGTTTCTCTACCCCAAGATGTGTAATTTCTCCCAAAACACCCCTCTGGAGCAGAGCCCAGGACTGGCAATATGTTCCCCAGGAGCAGGGAAAGGTTTACGTTTCAATACCTATTGCACCTGTCACCATAATACCAGGCATTTTCCACCCACGGCGCAGGAGAGAATCCAAACTTCCTGTGGGATGTGCAAAACTCGCTCTCAGCCTTGGGAGCCATCCAGGCATGGTTATCAGGAAGAGAAAACTATTTCTGCTGGCTTGCAGGAATTGATGGCACCATTTAATGTCTTGTCTTTATATGCAAGTGTGTCTAACCCAGTTTCTCCACAGCTGCTGTGACGTAAATAAATTCAGTATTATCTCCATTTTACATTGTAGGGTGGAATATAAATAGTCCTGGAACTTGTGCTGGGCATAATCCAGTGTTTAAGACATTGAGGACAATTCACCCATAGAGCTGCCTAACACAACACAAAATATTTGACCTGCTTCAGGTWCAGCAGGACAAAAATATTGTCTGTGATTTGTAGATGTGTCTCCCAAAGTAGGATGGTATTTCTGGGAAAAAATGTCATTGGGTTGATCATTTTTTTAGCATTGTAAAATGAGGCTTCAAAGGCTCCTTTAGAACAGCAAATCCCTMCTGCAGTGATCAGGAAATATTAGTATATGTTATACACGAAGAAGCCCTAAAATATCCACACTTGCTTTACAGAATTAGCTCCACTTGAATGGTAACTATGTGTAAAATTCTGATTTTTTTATTTTTTATTTCTGCACATCCTATTACCTAATCAGACAAAATCATTTGCTCCAGCTGAATTTACTAGAGGAAAATATCTCTTGGTACCTATAATTTTACCTCAGGCTCTCACTCTTAAGGTAGCAGTGTTTCAGCTGCAGGCTGGAGTGAAACTCCATCACTGCCAGGAAAACCCAATCCACCCTTAGAAATACCTAACCCAGAAAAGGAGATCCAAATTGAGAGGGTTTTTAAACCATAAATACAGCTTTGGGCAGAAAAACACCTCCTATTTTGTTTCAGCAATAAATCACTTCCCTGACTCGAGTTAGTAATGAGATTTTTAATCATGTGGATTGAACATATCCTGGAGTTAATAAAAAAGTATGGCTTCCTCTTTATCTTTAATAAAAGATTTGTACACTGCTCAAATGATCAGTATTACGTTTTTAAAGAACCTGAGATTGATGTTTTCAATTCTCCTCCCTATTTTYCCAGGCTTTTATAATTCAAAGGTAATACAGGGAAGAGTTAATAATTCATGAGGTAATTTTAAGGCTTTTATTCAGAACCCTTTTGCCTATTGACTTAAGGATGTACCATAAAATATCCAGGTATTACTATCCCAGCAATTTGCAGCTCAGCACAGATGAAATCTCTGAATTTATGCAAGTCAGGATTTGTGTTTAAGAATCAGAGCACATCATTCCAGCCTTGGAAGGGTACAGGGGGAGGAAATAGCTTTCCAGCACTATTTAAACGAGAGTATTTCATGTCTTCACACAGTTCTGCTTTTTCGCCCTTGTTTGCAGGTTTATTCTTGATGGAGTTATTTTTGCAGTTGCCAAGAGACAAAGGAGCTGGGGGAATATTTTAAAAAAGGTAAATTCTGCAGCACGAGTCCTGTGCTCCCACCTGCACGAGCTCCAAACCGAGCCCTCCGCTCTGGGAGAGCTCAGCTGGACAAAAACCAGAACAACAACAACAAAAATGGGCTTGTTTGAGATGAAAACATCAAAAGTGGCTCCCGGTTAATACAATCCAAGAATATCCCATGTCAGTCACTAATGGATGCAAAGTTGGTGGCGTTGGGATGAGGCAGGGAGGGGCAGCAGTGTCCCCACAGCCTCTCTTGTCACAGAGCAGCCACCTCCAAATGCCATTCCACGAGCTGGCTGCAGAATTCATCCAAAAATTCCTCAGAAAAGTGGAATTTTTGATTGTGCCTGTCACTCGTTTGCAGTGGAGAATGGAAGTGAAAATGGGGTTTGGGGGTGCAGTACTTGAATCTTGTAAATTAATTTCTTTTATTAAGAAAAACCAAAACCCAAACCTCACTTAATCTTTTTCTCTCTGAGTTGCTCATCAGAGTGTGTGTGGTTACCTCTACAAAATACTGGATTAATAACAGCCAGGCTTCAATGCAGAATTCGATATTGGGAAGGAATTTTTCCCTGKGARGGTGGGCAGGCCCTGGCACAGGRTGCCCAGAGCAGCTGTGGCTRCCCCTGSATCCCTGGAARTGTCCAAAGCCAGGCTGGATGGGGCTTGGAGCAACCTGGGACAGTGGAAGGTGTCCCTGCCATGGCAGGGGTGGAATTGGATGGGCTTTAAGGTCCTTTCTAACCCAAACCRGTCCATGAWATTTGTAAAGACTTTTTTACCTACTTYAAATAACCAAGGCATTTTTACCACTGTGTGTTTTACTTCCAGCTACTGCAAAGGAATCACCCATCTCCCATAAGGCTTCAGGGAATATTATGTAACAAGASAGACCAATGAAAATTGATGCTAATTAATAATTCCACCTCTAAGACAGAACACAGAGCTCAGGTGAGCACTGAGCCATCATTTACTGCCATGAGAAATCATCAGCCCCACCTTTGTCAGCAYTTCCCTACATGAACAAACAGGAAATCCTGTGCCTGTTCCTTTAAGTTTGCCAAACGGGGCCCAAATTTTACCATCCCTAGGAAAACTGTCTTTATGAACTTAGAGTGACATCAGCTGGATTATATTTCTTGTCAGGCAAACTCTGGGCTCCATCCTCTGTTCTCCATCCAGTTCCCATCTCCCTCTGAACTCCTCCTCTTGGTTTGACCTCAGAGTCCCAAAAACTCCTGCYGAAAGTTTCCTGCATCTCTTCTGCAGCTCCAAAAATGCAAATTGCTGTCAGGTTCTTCAGCTCCCTCTGAGAGACAGGCAGCATATGTCATGTGCATTATTCAGAGYTTTCCATGGCTGCTTTTCCAGGGAGGTTTAAAAAGGAACAGCAAAGCGTGTGTCAAACCCAAAGCCTTTGCCACAATCAAGATAATCATGAAGTGACATAAAACCTAAAGCTGGACTAGCACAGGGGTTTGTTTCTAATGTAGCAGGATAGCAATGCAATAAATTTAATGCTTTTTTAGCCAGACAGGACTGAGGGTGCACTTTACACAGCTGAGGTCTTTTGTAGATGAARCTCAGAGGAAATAGTTCAAGAGGAACGTGGAAAATGTAGTTTTTGTTATCCTGAGGAGCAGGAAAACCATGGCAGTGAAGCACTATGAGAGCAGCTTCCTTTGTGCCCAGCCAAAAAATAAACACATTTTCCCTGTAATGAGTGGCCTTCAAAATCCTGAGAGCCTCTCCCATTCGAGAGAGGAGCAGAGGAATTTCACAGTGGGCACACAAATTCTGGGAGCTACTGACATTATTGCTCTTGGTCACACARTCACATCTCTGCCTTCCAAAGAAATATCCTTGGAAAACCCAGACTCACAGAAACWCCCCAAGAAGACCCTTCCTTACAGGGCCCCCTGGAGATTCTGTCACCTGCATTTCCACAGCACACAGAGATAAACAAATTGCTCAGAATCATGCAAAGCCACGGATGTAATTCAGTGCACAACAGCAAACAAGCTGTGTGAGTGGAAGTGTAAATTCTGTGATCCTTGTCCATGCTCCCAAAGATTCCATTTCTGYGCATTTGTTGAGCATTGTTAGAAACAGCCCAGCCAACAAAGAAAACCCCAAATCCTGCCCTAACTAATGTTTAAAAAAAAAAATCCCAAACCTTTGAGTGACTCCTAGCACTCAGCCTAGAAGTGCCTGCCAGGAAAAAAGGGAATTTTGGAGATGGCATCTCATCAATTTTCTTCATTTGTGTCAGAAGTTGAGCAGCTGTCTCCTTACCAGACTGAAGTGGAGCCAAAAACCTTGTCAGGCAGCCGAAGAAAAAAGCACTTCAGAGGAGCTCATCTCCAAGACCCCAAAGGGTATCACATTTTGGAGCGGGCATGTGTTAATATTCCTACCCCAGTATCAATTGGCAGAGTTCTGCAGCAGGAGGGGGGAAAAAAGGCTGCTTTGTTTGTTTACGCTGCCTGCTCAGGGAAAGCAGGATGCCACACATACTTGAACTGCCGAGTTTGTTTATTTATTTATTTACTTATGGCCAGCAAAAGGATTTTGGCTTCATCTTCCTCGAGCTGGGGAGGAAAGTGAAATAAGATGCAGCTTCATGGATGCACCTGGACTTTGTGAAAAGTCCAGAAAAAGGGGGGGAGAAAAAGAGGGAAAAATTTTTCAGCACCAGTGTCTCTGCTAGCAAAAGGGAGGATAATTTCTGTGTTAACATTACAAAGCAAGCAGGAGGTTTTTTTCGTTTAATTAGGCTTTATTTTAAATGTAATGCACTTTCTTTTTTCCCATTAGTTGTCACCGAGTTAATGTATAGAAATAAATATATAAAGTGAGCTCTCCACATTATGCACTTCTCACAAGGGCAAACTCAATGACTTCAAAATTTCCTAAAAATTCTTTTAGGGGGCACAGCACACAGAGTGGCAAGCAGAGCTCCGTTGTTCCCAGACACTGCAGGGATTTCAGCATGGAATAATCCCAGTGAAATCCAGTGYTTGAATCAGCTCCCAGCTCCAGCAGCCTGGGATGGTGAGAGAGTGGGGAAGCCCAGCTCTAAATCTGTGCCTTCCTCAGCACGTGCTGGGCTGAGGCTCCTCYAGGGCAGCCCTYGGAGGAGCTCTGAGCTCCCCAGCAGGGCGGGTACGCCGAAGGCAGCAATCAAATTCCAGCAGTTATTGCACCAGGAGCTCTGCCAAGTGGGATCCAGCAGGGGAAGGCACAGTTTGATCAAAGTGAGAGGAGTTATTGATCTTAATTCAACCCAGAGCACCAGCCAGGGAATTCASAGAATCSYAGAATCACCAGATTGGAAGAGACCTTAAAGATCATGGAGTCCAACCCAGCCCCAGCACCTCAACTGAACCCTGGCACCCAGTGCCACACSCAGGCTTTGTTAAACACACCCAGGGATGGGGACTSCACCACCTCCCCAGAACTTTATCACCCTTTCTGTAAAATCTTTYTCCTAATATCCAACCTGTATTTCCCYTGGCACAGCTCRAGGCTGTGTGCTCTGGTTCTGTCAGCTCCTGGAGGAAGAGCCCAGCCCCAGSTGAGCACAGGCACCWTTCAGGAGCTGYRSAGAGYRATGAGGGCAGCCCTGAGTCTCCTTTTCTCCAGGCTAAACAGCAAAGGAGGTCCTGGCATCCTCATTTTGTCATCAGAGTCCCAAATGTCCACAGAGCATGGCAGATAGAGGGGTCTGACCTSTCCCAAGATATGTTTTTGTGATCCTTTTAACCTAAAAAGCCACATTTTGTCCCCTTTGTGTGTGACAGTTCCCACTCAGCAGGATCTGGGTGCCAGGAAGAGACAACAACCAGGATTTGCTGCTCCCTGTGGGATGAGGTTCCCCCAGACCACATTTCAGAGCAGGAGGAGTCTGCACCTGCAGCCATGGCACCATATTGGTTAATCKGATTTTGATAGAATYATTTGGGTTGGAAGGGACCATAAATCTCATCCAGTCCCACCCCTGGAYRCKTCCACTACCCCMGGGTGCTCCAAAATCCAGCCTGGCCTTGGACACTGGCAGGGATCCAGGAGGATGAGCCTGTCAATTATCCACCACACAGACAGAGGAGCCACACACAAGGTCACAACTAATGAGAATAAATCAAGGAATAAGCAGACATTTGGATCTTCCTTCACCAACCATCTTCTCTCAGCCAGCTTTTCCCCAAAATGTTTATTTACTACACRGCCAGGCTTTTGGCAGCCTTCCCACTGCAAAATGTGCTTCCCAGATATTACAAAGTGAACTCCAAACGAAAAAAGACTTTTTTGTTCTTAGGTCTCCCTTTCTTCCACACAGATATCGCTTCAGAGCTTTGCCTTTAAGGCACAATTTTGCCCAGAATTTCTCAAATACTCAGTTAAAAAGAGATGAGTCCACAGACCATTGCTAAAAATGAGATTTCCTACGTGGTCTTCAGCAAACTACTTTAAACAGACATTTTGCTTCCTCTATTTACCAAAGCAATGCTGCCTTACTTTTCACAGGTCCAGAAATACAAAGAAAAAAGGAAATAATGTACATGAGAAATCATGGCTGTTGTATTTCTAGCATGTTTAAATAATATTTTTTAAAATCAATTCAATAATAGATAACAAGATTTTGACATTCAGGCATTGCATGGTGGGAAATAAGAGTTGTTTAGAGCTAGGCAGAAAAAAGAAAAGAATAGAAAATAACSGGGATGTGAGTGGATGATGTTCCCCTATTTCTGTGTAGAATCATCAGAGAACCATGGAATGGTTTGGGTTGGAAGGGACCTAAAAGCTCATCTCATTCCAGGGCATGGGCAGGGACATTCTCCACTATTCCAGGTTCTACAGTCTGGCCTTGGACACTTCCAGGAATATCTCTCTCTCTCTCTCTCTCTCTCTCTATATATATATAGATATAGATATATAGATATATGCACGTATCCAACTTTTTAAAAATCATTATTTATATCAGTATTATATATTTTTTCTATTTATTCCAGGTTGCCCAATATGGCCTTGGAATATATATATATATATAAATAAAAACTATTTTATTATTATTTATATTCATATTATATCTTTTATTATTCATATTAATATTATCTATTTTATTWTATTTASTMYAGSTTGKYCAAWCTKGCCTTGGACTACGTATATAAATAGATATWGATACATATATATCYAACTATTTTTATTATTATTTATAATTATATTATCTGTTTTAATACTTATATTAATATTATCTATTTTATTTTATTTAGTACAGCTTGGTCAAACTGGCCTTGGACTATATCTATCTATATATATATACACACACCAAACTATTTATATAATTATTTATATTAAAATTATATATTTTATTATTCATATCAGTATTATATAATTTGTTATATTTATTCCAGGTTGTCCAATCTGG
>JACDOX010000305.1:220738-249972 GCA_014549065.1 Cardinalis cardinalis
ATGAGGCAGGAGCACTGCAGATATTCCCATGGAAGGGTGGGATAGTGGTGCCAGGGGCTCACCACACCAAAGCACGGAGAAGTGGGAGCATCACATGGGAAACCATAATGGAGCAGAAGGAAACAGCAAATCTTTGATGCTTTGCTTTAAAAAAAAAGTAATTATTAAAATAAGAGACTAAAAAAGTAGATTTTTTTAATGCCTTTTTATGCTGGTGAAAATATTTGGCCAGGGTACGTCATCCCCTGCATCTTGATTTACTTAAAGTGTAAATGTGGTGACCTTTAAAAACTGGAACAAAATGTGCTAGAGAGGTTTTATTGTTTTATTATAAAATGATCAAAAAATACAATTGGGAAGAAGAAAGGAGGCACCTTTTCTCCAAGTAACCATTAATGCCCGTGCCCTTTAATACTAGCTATAATTTAAATCTAGTTATAATTAAAGTCTTTAATTTTCTCCTTAAACCCATCTAATCAATGTTACACTTTCTCCTCTGCTTTTTGTTTTCAAGAATTAATCAAATTAATGTTCCTCCTAAACCTGCACATTTGTACTCAGTTATGCTTAGCTGCTTCTGATAACATCATTTCATTTCCATCTGACCTCTGACCAGGCAAACAATTTTAAATAGTGCCAAGGAATATATATTATAGCCAAAAAATAGAAGAAGCAGCTATCATAATTACAAACTAAAGATTTAAGACCTCCAGAATTGCATCAGACGTTTTCCCATTTGTCAGTAAATCAAAATAGTGTTTCCAAATCAGACTTTAAAGGCAAGTTGAAATATCTTCAATAATTTGCACCTCTTCCCAGAAAGACTTAAGCCACCCACAAGAGAAAGTCAAAAAACCAACGGCTGCAGCAGAACTTGATGCCTGAAAAAGGAACCAGAAAATCCTGTCTGGATGGAAGTGGAAAAGGCCAATTAATGAGCAGACAGAACAAAAAACACGAAGTTTGTTGGTAATCTGAAAGGACAAATATACAAGAAGAGCTCTTGAATATCTTTGATATTGTGCTGGTGATAAAGATGGCTACTTAAATAAATAAAGACATCTCAGTAAAGGTTTCTTCCAGGCTGTAGATATTTCCTAAGTGTAGCTTCCCCATTTTCCCTGCTCAACACTTGCAACACTTCTGCTCTGATAATCAGAGTGAGGGATTTGTGCCCATGGAGAAAAATCTGCAATTGCTAAATTGGGTCAGATTCATCCAGGTGCTGTTCTACGAACTAGATCCAGATGGGATTTGGGATCTTTGGGTGCTGGCCCAAAAGACCACTGTTTGTTGTTTCAGAAGAGGTTTCCTAGATGTGTCAGCTGATCCAGGAGCAAATCCAGCAGGAATGGACAGTCCTGCTCCCCTGCTCTCACTCCAGCTCCATGTCCCTCACATCCCTCCAGCCACTGTGGCCCCCCCACAAGCCAGTTCCCCCTGACCCTGACCTTAACCCTAACCCTAAACTGGCAGTAACTTTACACAGCAAAAAAAGATATTTTCTACCAGCTCCTGTCCTCAAGCAGTGGGAGAAAGTGAGAAAAAAGACAATTTCCACACCAGCTGGAAAAGAAGATATGGTAGGGACAAGTCTGCAGTGGCCCCTATAATTTACAGGTGTGTTCTCATTACATTTTCAGGAGTAGGCAATTTATCTTTGCAATACAGCAAATCTGCTCGATATCTGGCTATTTTTGGTTTCTGCTTCATTTTTTTCTCAGCCTAAAAATAGAGTTATTGGACCAGCTCTTGCCACCCAAGTGAAACTTCTTCTCTGAAGCCACTCCTGAAACAAAGCTCTCCTCTCTTCAGAGACAGAGGCAGCTGATCTTTGATCTGAGCGAAACCAAAGGCTCAGGCCCTGAAATTCAAGCCAAACACAAACAATAGAGCCAGGACTAATTGAAATATCAATTGCAATAACAGCTACTTGCAGCAACATTTCCCATTTCCACGGTCTTTTTACATCAAAAGTTCTCCGGCTCTCYGCAGCAGCTCTTTGAGGCTATGAAGAACAGCCAGATCCTTGTGCAAATTTCGTGAGCTCACAAACGCACAGGGTGCCACCAAATCTAAAATCTAATTTCAGATAGGAGCTGGAAGTGACTTTGGAACGGGAAACTCAACGCTGATGCCAAGAGGATCAATAAGAACCAGGCGTCGCTTAAGCTGTTCCCCTTTATGCCCATTATTACCAGTGACAGGTAGTCCTTGGGTTTTGAATTTCCTTCTGGGTGATGGAAGGAAATGTGGCAGGAGTTAGGGATCCAGGAAAGAGCAGGTGTTTGATCAGCGTTTGGGGGATGAGGGAAAGGAGTCATTCCCAGGAGCAGGTGGTCCCTGGGGCCTGTCAAGTGACTGGATGGATGTGGCCGTGATTGACAGCTTCTGTGCTGGCTGTCAGGGGGGCTTGCTTCAGCGGCAGCAAGTTGCCAGGGACATATGGCAGCAAAGGGACAGCCAAATTTTAGGAGCACTTTGACAATGTAGGCTATAAAAATACCTTCTCTGGAGCTTCTGGTGCCGCTGGGAGGAGGCACGGGAGGGGAGCAGAGAGGGCAGGGTACCCGAGAGCACCCCGAGCACAGAGTGAGGCTCAGGGGAGCTCCCAGCAGAGGAGAGACAAGCTGGGGGTTCCCAGAGTGACTGTCCCACTCCCAGGGCAGCCACACAGCCACCTCCACCCCATGAGGAGCCCTGTGCCGTGACCCACAGCCACCCAGGATAAGCCCATTGCTACCAGGAAAAGACACATGGCAGAGGATTTCCTGCTCCTCAGGAGCCTGAGGAACCRGCTGGGAATCTCCATCTCAGAGGGCACGGGGCTCTGGCAGGGCTGTGCAAAACCTGGGGGGGAAGAGCACCTCTGTAGGGGACAGCACCTGAGTGGGACACAGCCCTGTAGGACACAGATCCACTGTAGGATACAGCACCTCTGTAGGACACAGCCCTACAGGACACAGCCCTGTGTAGGACACAGTCATATAGGACACAGCCCTGTAGGATACAGCCCTATAGGACACAACACCTGTGTAGGACAAATCACCTTTGTAGGACACAGCCCTGTAGGATACAACACCTCTGTAGCACTCAGCCCTGTGGACACAGCATCTGTAGGACAAAGCCTTATAGGGCACTGCATCTCTGTAGGATAAATCACCTCTGTAGGACACAGCTCTGTAGGATACAACACCTGTGTAGGACACAGCCCTGTGTAGGACAAATCACCTGTGCAGAACACAACCCTACAGAACACAGCCCTGTGTAGGATACAACACCTGTGTAGGACAAATCACCTCTGTAGGACACAGCTCTGTAGGATACAACACCTGTGTAGAACACAGCCCTGTGTAGTACAAATCACCTGTGTAGGACACAGCCCTATAGGATAAAGCCCTGTGTAGGACACAGCCCTGCAGAACACAACACCTCTGCGGACACAGCCCTACAGGACACAGCCCTATAGGACACAGCCCTGCAGAACACAACACCTCTGCAGGACACAGCCCTACAGGACACAGCCCTGTAGAACACAGCCCTGCAGGACACAGCCCTGCAGGACACAGCCCTATAGGATTCAGCCCTGCAGGACACAGCCTCACCTGTGTCCCACAGGCCCAAGCAGAAGGCAGGAGCCAGAGGCAGAGCAGGGAAATCAAAGCAGCCCTGGCCCAGGGCCAGCCCCAGAGCAGCCCTGCACCGGAGCTCCTGCCCCACGCACTGCACTCCCAGGGAAGTGCAGCCCCACAAACAGGAGTTTCCTATTTCTTTTCATTAATAGAATTYGCCCTCAGGCTTTTGGGAGCGTGCAGACAACCATTGTTGCTGGTGTTCCCACACTTTCCCTTCCCTGCTTCTCTGCTGTTGCAAAACTCAGAGGCAATGACACAAAACAGCGAGAGTTCAAAAAACTCCAGGAATGTCATCGTCTGTCCCAGGAACTGCTGGGGCCCCTCTCAGCCCCTGCACAGATGGCACCTCAAAGCCTGCAAATGTCCCCACCAGGCCAGCACGGAGCAAGCTGCTGGCACATTCAAATTCCTCTTCTTGCAATTTATATTCTGCATAGGTTTTGAATGCTTTATCAATCTCGCAGGAGATAACATCCAAACAAACAAGAAAGGGGTTTCATGATAAACCCTATCAGAAGATGTTATCTTTCAGCTGTTAAATGCTGTGTTTGGCCAAAGCAGATGGAGACAGACCCGAGATATGCATTTGGAAATGAAAAGAAACACTGACAGTGGGCTGATTACAGTGATCTCAGTGGATGACTTGCATATGACTGTGACAATCCTGTGAATACAGAGATTATCTTGCAGGGATGGATTATATATTATTACAGTCCATTAGGTCCATCTCCTAAGTCTCACCATTTTAATGGCACATTTCACATCATGCAAATATTGGGGGAAAATACCCATTTTCTCTCTTGCCTTTTTCAGCATTGTTGATCCCCAGACTAAATTTATCCATGACCAGTGAGAGAAAACGTGTATTTGAGTTAAATGAGACTCAACAATTCATTTCAGCAGTGCACAGAARGCAATCACACCACCCTACCAATAAAACCTCTTAACACACGTGCTGGGATATTCCACCACAGAGCACAGGAGCTGATGGAAGAGCAGTGCCTCAGCCAGACAGATTTGCTGCAATCCTGGAGGAACTGAGGGGTCTTCCCACCCTTAAAATATGAACTATGAAGAAATGGAGGGAAGAGCCTCTCCAGKGCTGAGCACCACAGAAAACGGGGAGCAAACCACCAAGTTTCTCCCTACGGGGTGTTGTAAAAATATTTCCTGCAGCTTCACTCCATGAGAAAGTCAGCAAAGTCCCTGAGTCTCTCCTGGTTCCTTGCCAAAGCCATATGAAAACACAATTGTTGCCTGATTTCAACATATAATGTGACACAGGCTTGATAAATACCGGGCTGAAGTTCATAGKCTTTGGAGAGATGTTTCTTTGCATGTCTAAAGGGCTTGATCCCGTTCCAGCTGAAGTCAATGGACGTTCTCTCATTTACCACAGGACGAGGCCCCAAAGCCTTGAAGGAATCCAGCCCTGCTGTTATAAAATCCAGCCTCTCATGGCCAGAAATGTTCCAGGCTCTTGAAAAAGCCAGGCTGACAAAATGCAAATCAGTCACTCGGTGCAAACCCACGTTGCAGCCCAGCACAAACCATCTAATTCCATTTCCATCTCCTTTGCTGTTGTCTCTCTGCTTGCATGAAGCATTTTCACTGCAAGGTTTTTAATGTCCTGCAGCTGGSTCTGCTGGAAAGGGCTGCAGGACACGAATTTAAGGCAGCAAAAGCCACTCTGAAGACAGGCTCAAGTACTGAGCACAGCAACATCTCCTCAGTGCTTTGTATTTGATGATCAAAGAAGAAGTTTTAATGTTTAAAAACCAGATGCAACCTTGAACTGAAGCTCCCTTGAGCTCATTAAAAATTGTATTCTCTAATATGAACCTATCACTTAAAAGAAATAATTTTAGGCTAATATTTGTTGTGGAACTCCTTATGAGGATTCCTCCTAATAGGATGTAAAGAGCTTTTTCTCATGGCTGTTGAACAGACCTGAAATTAGGACCACCTTGTTAATTAGAATATCGTTAAAAATGGGTCCACTAAAAATAAACATTTATGTTCTAAACTCTGACATTTTACTTCTGCCTTCTCTTGGAAATCACACCACGAAAYAGAACTTCTTTCCAGTAATAGAGACATAATCTGAACATCAAAGAGTAAAAGTGCAGCACCCAGATGTTGAAATGCCAGCACATCACACTTGGAAGATGCAGCAATCCCAAATTCTGTTCTTCCTTTAATCARAAGTCCAACAAACCCCCAAGATTCTGATAACAAATTATATCCTTTGGGAGAAATCTCTTCCTCCTGCCACTGTACAATCCATAAATTTGACAGGAAATCAATCAGTACCACTGCAAGAGCATTTTAAAGAAAATCCCTATTGAATTCTCGAGGAAACTAAAGAGAATACCAAAGAATCAGAAATTCCTACCCTGAGCTCCTTTGGAACAACCTCCCAATGGTTTCTTTCCCAAATCAGAAACATCTTTGGAAATGAATCAGATATTTCTCACACATTAGCACTGCCTTCCCCCAGTAACAATAAGGACATTTCAGCATGACAGGGATAAACTTTGCTTTTTTGAAATCCTGCAGATTCCCAGAGACRTCAAAGATAAAATGGCAAAAACATAACTTTTGGCCACAGCATTTGGGGAGAAAGCAAAAATCAACACTTTTAAAATAATAACCAGGTCACAGATCCTCTATTTGTGACGTAGATGTTGATATCTTCCAAATTCCTGTCCTTCTTAGCCCTCAAAAAACACTGAGGGAATTGGGAGTGTTCAGCCTGGAGAAGAGAAGGATCTGGGGTGACCTAATTCTGGTCTCCCAGTACCTGAAGGGAGTTGACATGGGGGAGTGGCTTCCCACTGACAGAGAGTAGGTTTAGATGTGGTATGAGRATTAAATTCTTCCCTCTGGGGGTGGTGAGGCCCTGGAAGTGTCCCAGGCCAGGCTGGATGGGGCTTGGAGCGCCCTGGGRTAGTGGAAGRTGTCCCTGCCRTGGCAGGGGGGTTGGAACTGGGTGATCTTTAARGTCCCTTYCCAACCCAAACCATTCTGGGATTCCATGAAAGAGCTCAGAACACCCCTCACAACAGGATACTGAAGTCCCTGGGCCAGCAGCCTGGTGGTGGGGGGATTCCTCTGCTTTTCCTTGCACTGCCACGGGACAAAACCAGAGGACTGAAAGTAGAAAGGTTATGAGCAAAACCAGCTCTTGAGGATCACCCCTTCCATAGCAAGTGCTGGAGKCTGACCTTGCTGCCAGGACTTGATGCTTTTCATGGCAAAGTGACAGCAGAAAGTTGTTAAAGTTTGTGGTTTGGTGTGCAGGACTCTTCAGATGTGCCCACAGATCCATCTCTGGTGAAATTCACCTTGAGTTAATCCCCACACTGAGGTGAAATCCCAGGGAAAGCTTTAGGGGACAAAGCCACCCTGCCTGTCTCCAGCCCACAGCTCCAGCCACTCACCCTGAGACGGACAGTGCCAGGGTGACCTCTAGGAAGGTGACAACACAGAACTCCCAGAATTCACAGAATGACCAGGTTGGAAGAGACCTTCAAGACCATCAAGTCCAACCCAGCCCCAACCCCTCAGCTAMACCCTGGCACCCAGTGCCACATCCAGGCTTTGTTAAACACACCCAGGGATGGGGACTCCTCCACCTCCCTGGGCAGCCATGCCAGAACTTCATCACCCTTTCTGGAWAAGACTTTTTCCTCATATCCAACCTCTATTTCCCTTGGTGCAGYTYGAGGCTGTGTGCTCTGGTTCTGTCAGTTCCTGGAGGAAGAGCCCAGCCCCAGGTGAGCACAGGCACCTTTCAGRAGCTGTGAGAGTGATGAGGGCAGYCCTGAGTCTCCTTTTCTCCAGGCTGAGCAGCCCCAGCTCCCTCAGGGGTTCCTCAMAGGGTTTGTGTTACCAACAAGCTACTCCTGACCAAACCTCCCCAAAAGCCTGGCTGGAGGCTGTGSAGAAGGGGACACCACAACCATTTCCACCCAGAACATTTGGAAAAAGAGAGTTGTGGGGAGGATGTCCTGCAGGGCCCGAGCCTGCCAGATGGCTCTGAGGATCCTCCAGCCATTCCTCTCCTTGCTGCCTTCCAGAGGGAGCCAGACATCCCTCCCCAGYGAGCTGAGGCACACGGGGAAGCTGAGAACCACCGAAATTTCAGAGTGTAGGGGGACGGCCAGGACAGTTTCATTACTTCCACACTGGAGCTGATGATATTTTGGTCGTGCAGTTTTGGATTTAGGCACTGAAGTCTGCCTCACTGCTAAATCCTTTTTTGGATTTGGCCTTAAAACCTTATGTTCAGCAGCATTTGTTTTATCTTCGAGACTTAGAACACAAGGAGAATTTGGCTTGACTATTTTCTTTCTTCATTCACACGAGGAATCCTGTGAATTCATGGGGATGGAAATATGATAATAATCTCTCCTTTAAATTCATCCCCATKATGGGACACTGAGGCTGCACAGCCACGCAGAGCACAAAGGAAGAGCTCCTCAGTTCAGGATGTCAAATGTGCCTCCAGATTTCTTGGGTTTCACGGCAACACTGAACTAGACTTTTGGTAGCAGAATGTGAGCTCTTTTAAAAATAGTTTAGACAAGACATTTGGTAGAAAATGTTAAAGCATATTAACTAGTGAATAAAAACTAACACAGGAAAAAGTACTTTCTAAGCTATGGAGCTGCTGCAGTCGTGGCTGTGTGAGACCTGTAACTCTGTCTCAAAAGATTTAAGCAAATTATACATAATGGGCCAGGAAATTTTATATAATGAGGCCATTTCTGTTCTGATTTATACTTTTCTTTTTAATTCATTGCATAAATGTAACAGAGCAGAAGTTGATGCTATATGCTTATTTTATTTAAGTGTCTGTCAAAGAATAAGAGAAATCAGACAAAAAAATGCATTCCTCAAAGCAATTTGATCATAAATATTTACTGGCAGGGCTTTATTTAGTCTGTTGAAACAACAGACAYGAAATTAAGAGCACCTTGTTAATTAGAAGGCTTTTGTTCAAAGCTTTGGAGTAAAATAAGTAATTCTAAATGTGCAAGTGTTTGCATTTAGTCAGTGTATATAAAAACACASAGTTTTCTCCAGCAGGGAGCTGCAATCGGAGCACGCATCCAATTGTGGCTGTTACTCCACAGGAATCTTTACATTTTTACAAGGACGGGCAGAATATACATTTTTAGTGAATTCAAATGATTTTTGTTTTTAGAAAAACTGTCAGAGATTTTTCACCAGCGGGACGAAATAGCTGCAGTATGTTCAGCACTTCCACAAAATGCCTCAATTTAGGGTCCTCCAGACTCATAAAGAGAGCGGCCAAAGGTAATTTGGAAGAGCTGAGTGGACAAAATCCCGCGGGAGATTTTTTTTGGGGGGGAAGCTAGAGCAAGTTTCTGAAGTGCAGTGGAAAGTCTCTTCAGAGAAGTGATGCTGTACAAGAGGAGAAGCACCAGATGGCAAACTGGCAGAGTGTGCTGCTCTGCCAAAACGAGCGTGTCAGGAGAAGGAGGAAAGTGGAATCAGACGAACGGAAGGAGATAAGGAGTGATTTGATTTGGAAGCACAAGAGCTGTCAGGAGATGAGGAGGAGTTTGGCTGAACTTTGTGGAAGTGAGAAGCTTCCTGCAAAGCAGGGCAACGGGTTTGTGCTCCCTCAGTGAAAGGGAACGCTCTGTGTGCTCCCAAGGTGGGCTGAATGTGCTCAGAATCCCAAATTATGGCTCGTAGAGGGAGAGGAAGTTCTGCTTCAGAATGGGGTTATTCACTCTGAGTGCTCTGAAGGAACCTGGCTGAACCTGCAGCTCAGTGCAGGTGACATTACCCAAACCCCTCAAGYTAAGGAACCAACAGTGGAAATAAATATTTCCCTGAATGCAGCAGGGGTGTAAAATAAAGTATCAGTGAGGACAGGGATGGGCAATCCTGTTACAAGGGAATTAATACTGTAAATATAAACCAGATCTTTCACTGCCCTCGTTGCTGATCTCAAGGCATGGGTTAAGTCTGGCATAGAGAACAAAATCATTGAGTTTTTTGGGGTTCTGCATCAAATCAGTTCTACAAATGTGATGGCACCCGTGCCAGTTCACAGCAGCCACTCCAAGAGTCATCCCCAGCACTCCCTGCGCCCCCTCCTTATCAGCCTCAACAGCCCCTGATAAATGAGAGCGTTCACACACCCACTTTATCTCACAAAACAACCTCTTTCCCCCATCAGAAGGCACTGGGATTTCAYAGACACATTAATGGCACATTTACAGACATGAACAGGCATAAACAGACATCCACAGGCTGGGCACACGTGGAGCTTAGAAAGCCAAACCAAAACATCCCTATGAGGTTTACAGGAAGCACAGACTAAGGGTATCAAACAGCAAAAAACAATTAAATGATGGTCCACTCCCAAATTCTTAAAATATGTATAAATGCAACATTTAGAAATCTATCTCCTGTTTACATTTAGAGCCACAGAAACAGAATTGCTCAGGTTGGAAAAGCCCTTAAGGTCATTGAGTCCAACTTAACCCAGCACTGYCAAGCCTACCACTAATCTCTGTCCTTAAGTGCCACAAAATTAATATTTTTTTACTCTTCCAGAGGGTGATTATTTATTCTATCTGAAACGTAGTTCACTGATTTTGTTTAAGAAATAAAAAATKCCCTTTTTAAGTGTCATGAGATGAAAAAACTAACTTGTAATTGCAATTTTTTTTTTTGTAATTGCAATTTTTCTGACGAAAGTCTGTTTAGAAAGGCAATGAGAAGACTGGTCAAAATGTAACCAAGATTTAAACCAAATTTTAGCAGAAATTTGTTAACAGAAATCATATTAGAAATACAACAAATTCTCATTGCTGTTATTGCTGTTTTGTGTTACTACACATGCCTAACCTTACTAAAACAGGGATTCTTACCAAAATTTCCAATCTACTTTTCTGTGATTCCCCTAATTATTTTGGTTTGATTCACACTCTGTACTCTCTCCAGTCAGTCTTTGACCTTCTGSCCTTTGCCATTGACCTTTACCTTTTGCAGCAGCCCTTTGCTGGAGAAACTCATCCCTCCAGCACCTCTCCAGCTCCTCCCTTTCCTGCCCAAGAACTGCAGTGGCTCRGAGGGAGCTGCTCCCTGGCTGCCCTGCAGGCTCCAAGGAGCCCCTTCCCAAGGTGAATAAATACAGGAAAATGCCAGGGAGAAGAATAAAGTCAAGCAGTGCTCAGCAAAAGCTCAGTCCAAAGGAAAATCTCCTTTCTGCCACGAGAAATGGGAATAAACATCAACTTGTCATTCGTGTCCGTGGCTAAAACTCAGCTTAGAGGCACAGGACAGATGTTTCAAACCTGAGCTCCTGAGATTTATTCCTAAAATTCCATTTATTTGTGCTGCAACTGACAATTACAGAGCCACAACGTCATGGAATCATTTGGGTTGGAAAATCCCTCTGGGATCATCGAGTCCAAGCTGTGCCTGATCCCCACCTTGTTCCTTGGACACCTCCAGGGATGGGGACTCCAAAATTCCCTGAGCAGTTCCAATGCTTTGTTAATTTACCAATTAAAACAGCAGGATCAAAGCCTCGCTCAGAACCATCCAAGTTTTCATGCTTTAAGAAATAACAAACACTGGTAGATAATATGTAAACACATACCTTATTTTTAGTCCAAATATACATTATTTTTATTCAAATATATTTTATTTCAAATATATTCTTATATTTTTAGTCAATATATACCTTTGTGCATCTATATTAATTACTGATTCATAGTCCAACAATCCCCAGCTCATTTAATACATGATATAAATGCTGTAGAGACATCATGGAATCATTTGGGTTGCAAAATCCCTCTGGGATCATCGAGTCCAAGCTGTGCCTGATCCCCACCTTGTTCCTTGGACGCCTCCAGGGATGGGGACTCCAAAATTCCCTGAGCAGTTCCAATGCTTTGTTAATTTACCAATTAAAACAGCAGGATCAAAGCCTCACTCAGAACCAGCCCAGTTTTCTTGCTTTTAGAAATAAAAAACTCTGGTAAATAAAATGTRAACATATACCTTATTTTTAGTCACAATATACCTTATTTTTAGTGAAATATATTTTGTTTCAAATATATTTTTAGTCAAAATATACCTTTGTGCATCTGAATTAATTACTGATTTATAGTCCAACAATCCTCAGCTCATTTAATACATGGTATAAATGCTGTAATGTTATTCCAAATTAYATTTCACCTGGAAAACAACCCTGTGAGGCAACAGGGAATCTTTGGGATAAATACAGGAGGTGCAGCGCTGTGGCTCCTGCTTCCCTGAAATCATTAATGTCTCTGARTCTGAAGGTGGATCTTAGCTCAGAGGAGTTTTTGAAAGGTGAAAAACCTCAAGTGTTTTTCTCAGCTCTGCTTCAGCCCATGCGAGTTCACACACAGGGAGTATCTGAGAGATCTAGAAGGGAAAAACCTTTAATCAGGATTATTACAGATGACAGAGGAAAGATTTCTTTAATTAATGGTCCTTGCTGGCAACCCGTGCCACTGTAAAATTAGCTCCAAATTTGTTCTGCCATGTTTGTGGGCTCCAGTTCAAAAATCCATGGAGTGTGGAGTGTTTTACAAGCTCCTGCAGCAGCTCAGAGAAGCAGGTGGTTGGACTCAGTGTGAGGAGAAAATAAATGCAACCATTTATCTAGAACAATTTGAAACCCACCAGGAGAGCTCAGATACCGAAGCAGGGACAACTTCAGGATATCCAGGGAGCAGAGCAGCTCCAGAGGGGCTGGATTTGCACAGAAATCTGAAATAATTCTGCTGCCAGAGAGAAGGGAAGGGGCACTACACACCCCCAGCACTGCCAGGGCTGCAGCTCCCATTTACCTCTCCCAAACCTCATTTTTCCTGCCAGCTTTTTATCCAGCTCTCTGCTTTTGACATCGTTAATCAAGTCTGTCAGGAGCTCTGCAATAGTTAATTAACTAATTAATTGCTTTGCACGCCTGAGTGGAGTGGGAAGCACTGCCAAGGCTGACTTTGTTTATCACAGAATCCCGGAGTGGCTTGGGTTGGGTTGGGTTGGGTTGGGTTGGGTTGGGAGAGACCCTAAAGCTCATCCCTGCCATGAGCAGGGACACTTCCACTGTCCCAAGGTGCTCCAAGCCCTGTCCAACCAGGCCTGGACATTCCAGGGATCCAGGGGCAGCCACAGCTGCTCTGGACACCCTGTTCCCAGATCTCCAGGGATGCCAAGGCTGTAGGGCAAAAAATATATATATTTTATCCTGGTGACAGGTGCTGCCAGTCTTCCCATCACAGGCTGAGCTTTTGGAGATTTAGGTTTTTCTGTTTCAAACATCACAGCCACCTGGAGCTTGTTCTCATGCTTTCCTCCAATATTCCATTTTCCCCTACAAAATGAAGCATTTTTCCTGCTCCAAATCTACTTTGAAAAGCTAAATTTAGCCCAGCAGAGGTTCTCACCTCACTACAATTCCTCTCCCTGCTGCACAGGTGTCTTCCCAAGGATTGGAGCCACCAGGATGGGCCCCCAGAGCAGCTGCTGGAATCTGTGGCTGCAGGAATCGCTGGTACAGATGCAGGTGCAGCTGCAGAGCCATCAGGCACCAGGCACAAGTCCTTCAGGGCTGATAAAACATGCACTGCATCTGTTCCACACAAGGAGGAGGCACAGAGCGAGTTCATTTCTCATTTCTCCTTTTTGCTGTTGGCTTGCAATCCTTTTGCCACTTTTCCCTTTATTTTTAAGTYCCACTGAACTCAAAATCCATTTCCACTGATCTGTTGTTTGGTCTTCTAAGCAACTTGGCCTGATAATTTTGTTTAACTTAGGTCTGCTCCAGGGCAGATTGTTCTCAGAGTGCTTAAAATTCAGTCCATGAGGTTTGGGACTACTCCATGCTTTCTCCAAGGTGAAGCACCACATGGAAGTTGTGCTATTGGGTTTCTGTATTTTTTTCCCCAATAATAGAGCATTGCAGGTGAAATTGAAGCAGAATTTTTATGTATTTCCAGCCTCCAGTAATGTCAGCCATGGATAATCTCTGTTTTGCTCATCTTTTRTGTTTGATGAGGAAAAGCTCAGGGAATTGGGATAACAGCCTGGAGAGGAGAAACTTTGGGGTGCACTCATTGTGGTCTTCCAGAACCAGAGGGAGTCAACAGGAAAAATGGAGAAAAAACTATTTACAAGGGCCTGGAGTGACAGGACAAGGGAGAATGGCTTCCCACTGCCAGAGGGCAGGGACAGATGGGATACTGGGAAGGAATTCCTGGCTGGGAGTGATGTCTTAT
Source organism: Cardinalis cardinalis (assembly GCA_014549065.1). Lineage (NCBI taxonomy): Eukaryota > Metazoa > Chordata > Aves > Passeriformes > Cardinalidae > Cardinalis > Cardinalis cardinalis. The sequence goes on from JACDOX010000305.1 coordinate 234,678, forward strand.
CAAGGCTGCCCTGGAGCAGAGGCTGGGCAGAGTCCCAGWAYAAAGCAGGGATTCATTCCAAGGATCTCCTCCATGGATCCACCTTGGGCAGCACCAGAGCCCAGCCAGGGCTGCACCCAAGATGAACCAAAATGGCCCCAAAATGCACCAGCGCTCCCGGGGGCTCTCCCTGGGATCAGTTCTGCTCCATTTGCACCTTGCACTTCATTGTCCCATTCCAGCTTTAGCCCCTGCAGTCCCACCCTGCTTGTTTTTCTCTCTCCAGCCCACGGGGTTTGTGCTCCTGGGCTGAGATTTGGRTCATTTGTCCTTGGTGCCCAGCTGGAGCAGGAATTGTTTTGTCTCCCTGCTCTGTGCACAGAGCTTAGCAACGCTGAATGTGAAGCTCAGAGCTGCACACTAAAGCAGCACAGAGTCTGAAACACAGAAAAGCCAAACCTGAGGTGTCAGGAGAGTGGGCAGGCCCTGGCACAGGTGCCCAGAGCAGTTGTGGCTGCCCCTGAATCCCTGGCAGTGCCCAAGGCCAGGCTGGATGGGGCTTGGAGCACCCTGGGACAATGGAAGGTGTCCCTGCCCATGGCAGGGGTGGAACTGGATGAGCTTCAAGTTCCTTTCCATCCCAAACCAGGCTGGGATTTTTATTAGGCTCCTCTTCTTCAGTGCTGTCACCTTTCTGCTGTGTTTTGTTTATTTTATTTCAAGTATTTTCTGGGCACAGGATGAGATGAGGGAGCCACAACAGCACCTTTGGACCTCACCATTTATAAGATTCTTCACCTTGGATGTGTCATTTCACCCTCTATTCCCCATTTTATTCATCTCTGATCACCCCAGGAGCCATTCTCACATTTTGCTGCAAACACAGCCGAGCAGCAGCACGTGGGAGAGAAAGGTKATTTCTCTGTGATTCTGCCCTGGGAACAGAACAATATTTCTGTCACCCAAACCCCTCCCCAGGCTGCAGGGACCGCAAATTTCTTGTGTTCCAGGCCACGTTCCCTGAAGGGTATCATGGAAAAGCTCAGTGCACACCAAGCCCACCAGGTTCATTAATATTTAGTCAGTTTAACGTCCCTAGCACAGCAAATGAACAAGTGGGTCATTGATCCAGCCTGGAGTGACTGCCTTGGCATAAGCAAACAACATTCAGGGCAGCACAATGCGATTTCGGGTGTGCTTCTAGGAACAAAGAGCACAGCCCATATTCCTAGGAAACTGTGACCCTGGGAACAGCCTGCCAGGTCCCGTGGGCCTGGAGCTGAATGGCAGCTCCCAGAAAAGACCATCCCTGTCTTTGGGAATGCAGGAGAAGAGAACTGCCTTTGTCCGGCAGGGCCCTTTCCCACCATCAGGTCTGACCTGGCCGTGTCTCCTGCAGGAGTTACACAGAGAGAACAATGAGCAGAATAAATGAGTCAAGAATAAGACTTGCATGTGGTTTGGGGGAGGTTTTTTAAACCACCTTCTTATCACAGTAGAAAAAAAGTGCTTTCCTAATATATTATAAAATGAGCCTGGCAGACAAAATATCATGGAAAGGAAGTAATGATATGATTTATCTGTAATTAGAAAGACTTAAACTCACACTTTTCTTTCTGTATCTTGAAGAATGACAGAGATTGGAATCAACAACCTGGATAAAATAAAGATAGCCCTGTGCTGTCTGTAATTTTTCYTACCCCTGGGATTTGCTTCACTTCTTTCTGTTCAAAACTTTGCTATGGGCTTGAGATAAATTCTTTACTTCAATAAAYTCTGTTCTCTTTTCACTCAGGATTTCCATATAACCCTTTCTTTTCCTACTACAGGATGAAAAAGCATCTAGATCATAGTTTGTGACTAACAATTACTCAAATTTGAAAATGTTTTTCCTTTGAGGTGATAAACGAGGGGTTTTTTCTGCAGTGGGAAACAGACCAAGACCTCAGTGATTAAAAGACAAGAACCCCAGGATTAAATATGTTCTGTACACAGATTTATCTACCAAACCTCTCTGCACACACGTGCACGCACTGACAACATCACTCAGCCTCACACCAGTGTGAACAAGTTTTGCAGCCAAGCCACATTCCATTACAAGGAGTTAATTTTCTACAGCCCCACTCAGTGTCCCCCCTTAGGAATTTCGTTTTCAATTAAATCCAAACACTTTAAGATTAAAAAAAAAAAAAAAACACACCAAAAAAAACCCACAAAACTTTTCAAACCTCATAGCAGCCTCCTTTTCATGGCTCACATGAAATGGCAGATTTGGGGCCCTTGTCATGGTGATCTGAAACAAAATCTGCTGCTCTTTAGGGCCTTGGGTGGGGAAAGCAGGGCCTGAGAGCCCAAATAACGTGCTCAGGGAATTTGGCAGGATGCAAAGACGTAGGAAAAGTCAAGCAGATGTAGGGGATGCAGGGCAATGCTGGACACAGGGTCTGGTGGTTTCAACTTGATGTTGTTTTTAAACAAATTTTGCGATCAGCTTTAAGTGCCCAGGGTGTGAGCAGAGCATTCTGAGTCCAGCATGGCAGGGAAAGAGCAGAGGAAAAAGGAGAGCACAACATCCAATACACACTAAAGATTAAATATTGCTTCAGTTATTAATTATGTTTGGTGCTTAAACAGAAAAGGCACTTGGATCGTTTCCTTAATTCTGGTCATACTCCAGTTATTATATTCTTATGTATTTATGTTTCATTTCAAGAGAGAAAGATTGTTTTAAAACTAAAGAAATCACTTCAAAGGTTTGCAGAGATCGCTGACTTGGACTCACATGAGAGCACATCATTTGTCCAGCCCCTTATGAAAAATACTTGAAATACAAAACAAAACAAAAAGAAAAATAATAGCTCCCTCAAGAAAACRCATCGTTCAACTTTCAGAAAATAAGAAATGTTGCTGGCATTAAAAGCCCAACATCTTTACTTGATGAAGCTCCACTTGTGCTCTGTGTTTTACAAACCACATGAATATCCCRGAGATCCCTATTCATTCCCAAATTTCAGAGCTTTCACTTGGGTCCCAGAAGATTTTCTGTGTGAAATCACCCAGGTGAGAGCTGCCTGCTCCTGGAAAATTGGGGGACTCTTTGGCCCAGCTGCTGTGCAGACACTCAGTGTCTGCTGTCTGCCCTGCAGTGAAAACAAACGTGGTCCCACGTTCCAAGTGGGATTTTGCCATCTGTCCCTGCGTTTGCAGGGCTATTTTCCATTTCCAGCTCATACCAAACAAATTCCACCTCCAGCACCAGGAGCACTTCAAAAGGGATCATGTGCATGGGGGAACGTGCCTGGGAGTCAGGGGGACCCTGCATCTGTTCCCAGCTTTAAATCTTGTTTGGCAGCGTGGCATTAAAGGCTGCTGGACTGGGGAGGGATCCGTGYTACCGCATCCAACAGGGCCATCAAATTCCCAAATTCCCTCGCTCCACGGTTTTCCGGGCTGTGAGCACCCCACTCTCAGCTGAGGGGTGGGAAATTGTGACAGACAGGTCGTGGCTCCCTGTGCAGGGTGCAAGGGTAATAAAAATATGCTGATCTGAAACACCATTAGTTCCAGGATTTCTAGTTAATGGTGGCTGAAAACGGAGAATCTCCAAGCATTTCACACACATCTGAATTCTCTAAGGGGTKTAGTGTGAAACAGACTTAAAAAGTAGGATTTTTTTTCTGGTTTTCCCCTTTCCTAGGGCTGTCTCAGCAGTACTTCATGTGCCTGTGAAYCTGAACAGAGGAAAATTAAGAGGTTTTTTTATATATATAAAGCAAACCAGAGGCTGATTTGACACATATTTAATCCCCCCAGCCCTCTCTGAAGGGGGAACCTCAGCCCTTGGTTGTTCCTCCTCCCCCAAAAGCAGAGCCTGTGCAGAGCTGCCAACTCTCATTCTTTAGGAATGAGACACTCTCATTTATTGTCTCAATTTCAATCTGCCCCAGGCCCAAAATAAAGGCAGTCACCATTGATTGCAGGAGGATATTTAGAAACATTCCAATTCTTTCTGAGCCAATTAGATGRCCATAAATTGGCAACTCAGTAAATTTCCTGCTGGGGGTTTGGTTGCTGCACCAACACCTCCCGCTCCCTTCACCCAAAAATTCAGTTTTTGACAAAATAATACATAAAAGGGGGTGGTAATGAGTGGCAAGTGGGACAAAGGAAGCTCCCTGCCCTTCAGCAAACTTAAAAATGTCCCACCATGTAGAGGGAATGACGCAAACAATATAAAATAAAGAACTATAAAATACTCYTGATTATATTTTGGAACAATTTTCCCTTTGGTCATGCAACTCCTCAGGGAGAAAGAGCAGAACAAAATAATAAATTCAGCTACACCAGAGACACAACTTCTGCCCGTTGGAGCCCTTTGATGTGCACACAAACAAGTGCAGTGCAGATGCTTGGCTTTTCCCCTTGCCAGCAAGCTCGGAGCAGATGGGATGGAAGGAGGATTCCAAAAGGGCTGCACATAAGGACAGAGATCCCCAGAGGTGCTAATAATCCTGATTTTCCTCTGTAGGATGCTGTGCCTCAGATGTTTGATCAATAACTTCACATCTGAGCAACTTGTAGGATGCAAAGCTGGGTTGTGTTTAAAAAATGCCACAAATAAAAGCACTGGGGCAGCAACACTTAAGGAAGATCTGTGCTGGAAGACAAAGTGAACTTTGAGAGAGCATCACTTCGGCAAAATAAGTCAAAAAAAGACAGGGAAATGAATAAAAAAAAATTACAAAGTACAAGTGGTTTGACAAGCAGCTCCAAATGGCCCCAGCAGCAGCAGCTGGGCGTGGAAATGTGGACACAAAGCACAAAAACTCACGTGGCTCCTCCACACACATCCCATGCAGAAGCAAGGAAATAAAGGAGCTGTTTCAGATGTTGTTCAAGCACTCTCAGCATTTTCTCTGCTATTTTAATCATGTTTACTACAGTAATGCCTGAAGAGCCAAGCATGGAGAGACTCATGTGGTGATATCGAGGCATAGTTAAGTCCCTGCTTTATTTTCTAAGCAGATGCTGCTCATGATTTTCCTGCTCGTATTTGATCATTTCTTCAAATAACAGCTATAACTGAGAAAAGAATTGAGAAAACATTCTGTGACAGATTTTCATGTTCTGGATTAACTGGAAAGCATAATCTGATCCTGGAGTCGTGCTGTCGAGGAGTGATTTGACACATCACTCCCATCTAAGGGCTGCTTTATTTCCTGCCTGGATGGGGGAGCAAACTCTTTTAACTGGACATAATCACACATGGATGTAAGGCACTGCTGTGCCAGGGATAAATTGCATTTTGCTGCTTGTGGCACTGAGGATTCTCTCCCAAAGRCTCACTTAAAATGCAGCAGAGCTAAAGAAATGCAATTTTCCACCACATTTTGGAAGTATTGGCACACGTGGGAAGAGGTCAGGAGGGTGCTCAGGGCACCAGGTGAGTTCTGCATCAGACCCACCTCTCCTGGATCTTTTGGGGATTTATTCAAACTAAACTCCACTGGTGGCAGTAGCAGAGAAGATCTGATTTCAACAGATGACAAACCCATTGCAAAAGGGTTGATTAAAATAGCTCTTAAAATCARCTAATTATTAAAAAAAAAAAGAAGCCAACCCAAAAATGAGCTTAAGATTTATGTGCCATCTTCCTCAGAGCTCTTTTCCTCCAGTGCATTAATCAAGCTAAAAGCAGGGCAGGGATGGTTGTTTGCATAAGCCGAGTCAAATATATTTTAGCTGTTGCCGTTGAAAGAAAAAAGAATTATTTTGCAGGAACCAAAGCTCAAACATTATAATACATGCAAAAAAGGCAGCCCAATTAGATTCCTTTATCCCCAGCATATGGCAGAGAGGTACAAGCTATGCACTAATGTCTCTGCAGAGCTATTTTGGGACGGTATGAGGCTGCAATCTGAGAGGAGTGGTGACAGATCCACAGGCACAACTGGGTTACATTCGTCAGGGATGCGCCTGGAGAGCTCCTCCCAGCCAGGAACTTCACAGCAAGCTGCAGAAACTTCCCCAGTGCCTGTGCTCCTGAAATTTGCTGGAAAATGAGAGGGCAGGAGGAATGTTCAGTGGACAGCAAGCTTCAGAGTGGGGAAGTGTGACCCGCTGGCACTGCACAAACTGGGAGGTGACATCAGTGACAAACAGTGACAAGACCTCCCTTTATCTCCTCACAGGCTTTTTTCCCAGTAAAGACTTCATGTATTCAGGTTTAAATATTCGACTTTTGCRTGCATTAATGTCTCTGCTTTAGTCTAAACTTGGTTTAAACTTTAATCAGCAGGGAGAACTCACTGAGCCCTCTCAGCATCGGTGCTGCTTCCAACACTCACAGTTTGACAGTGCAGCAGGATAAATATCTGAGGGATGGATATTCCATTTACACAGGAGTAAACAGGTTCTTTCTGAGAGGCAGCTTCAAAGCCTTGTAAAAACCTGCAAAGAAATCTGAGTTCTTCTGAAAACAACAGCAAAATTCCCAGCGATTTTGATAGGGACAGAGGGCTGGAAATAAATGTTTAAGATCTCTTCCAAYTCCAACCATTCTGTGATTCCAGGATTCTCACACCCTGGAAACTCAGCAGACAAGCTCAGAGGCTGACCTATATAATCTGTGGCTGGTAATCTGCAGGACAGACCTCGTTTTGCTTTGACAAATTTTTTCTGGATGGGGAGGAGAGGTCAGGATCAGTAGTGCAAGAAGAGGATTCCCAGTAGGAATGGGCTTGACGGTCCTTCCTTGATGATGGACACACTGAGGGTTTTGCCTTGTTCTGTATTATCCCTTTTCCTGATCATCTTGGCAAAGACAGAACTTTAGCTGCTCCTTTGTCACTTTTTTTGAACAGGGGAAKTCACAGCCCATCGCTGTCTCCGTCTCTGGTTAGGAACACGTTAGGAAGCAAAATAACCAGATCYTATTTCATCCTTAAATGAAATAGGTTTAAATACATTTATGGAATGTCATCCAGCTCACAGGAGATTGCAGGGGAGGAGGGGGGGAATATTGCAGCTTGGGATGATCGAGTGCCAGGGGGATGGGAGCACAGACCCCCATCCTTCCACGGCTCAGCCTGCAGTGAGGGATGGGGCAAGGAACACCAACCTTTCCCCAYGGATCCCAGTCTGGGAGCAGGGATTGTTTACAGAACAGCTTCTGTCCTTCCCAGAGCAGCAGCTGCACTCCAGCACATCCCAGTGGGGTTGGAGAGCCCAGGGAAGAGGTGATGGAAGGTACTGAGCATTCCCTGCTCCAGCTGGGTTCAGTGTGAGATGGGAATGTGGGATTAATGACAGTGACAGATCAAACTGCACAACGGCTCAGAAACAGAAAAAAGACATAAATCCTGTTTGCTCCAATTAAATAACTTGATAATTATTCTGTCGGGAGAACTTATCCCTAGGGAACAGCCCCTATCAGCCCAGGTGCCCCRCACTGCACCACGAGCCTTTCTGGGATTTGTAAGCAAACAGCAGAACCAGTTCAAATGTGAATTGCTGCTTCGTGTGTGAGCTCAGAGAAACAGAACTGCTCTTTTCCTTGTAAATGCAAACCCAGCTTTATCTGTTATTTATGCCAAGGAGTCGCTATCTGCGCATCCGTTTGATAAAAACATCACAACTTTAATTGCTAAATAATCTTGTACAAGGCAGGGTTATTCCGAGTGCCGAGCTCTCTCTCTCACTTCAGCTYCTCAGAGGGTACTTTCTGGAAGGATTTGCATGGCAGTCAAAGCATGCAAAAATTTATAAATACCAACACAGATGCCAACATGTCGGGAGAAATGTAGTTATAACATTTGAAAGCTAGGAAGAAATTAATGTTGATCCTGATTGGAGCAGTCACTGTATTTGCAGTGTCTGGAGATTTTATTTTTTAATTAAAAAAAAAACAACAAAACAACAACAACATAAATACTGTTTGTAGAAAATCCTCCACGTCCCAAACTCCATTTCTTGGCCCCAACATGACAGTGTTACAGGAAGAGAAGAACAGTTTATTTAAAACAGTTCCAGGATTTAAGGCTGAGCTGACATAACTAATTTTTCCATCCAAACACTGCCGGCTCCAACACAGGCATCAGCTCCAAATCAGCCATCCTGGAAGTTGGGCCCATGCTAAGAGCAGACAGAACTCATGTTCCTGCTGGTGGGATTGCACAAATCACCACAGGCTGAGCAAAAGCAGAGCCTCTCCCCAGGATCCTCTCCCCAAAACCTCCTGGTGTGGCTGTTTCAGACTTTAAATCATTCCTGCAGCACCTGAGGCTGTGGAAACTCCCTGGTGTATAAACAAAACTCTGTCTGAGGTTGCAGGTGGAAGGAAAGGGAAATTTTCTGCACAGCAGYGCTCTCAAAAGATTTAAAATACTTCATGCCTACTACTTAATTAATTTCCAAACAGAGCACTTAGTGCTGGGGAGAGGGAAGAAGGGATAAGGAATGAAGCTGCAGGATTTACTCACAGCCCAAGGCAAACTGTGAAGAGTCTCCTATGTGGTGCAACAAAATCCAGCATCAGGCTAAAACAAACTCTTTAGATGGGATTTGGGAAGGAACTGTTCCCTGTGAGGGTGGGCAGACCCTGGCACAGGTGCCCAGAGCAGATGTGGCTGCCCCTGGATCCCTGGAAGTGCTCCAGGCCAGGTTGGATGGGGCTTGGAGCAGCCTGGGATGGTGGAAGATATCCCTGTCCAYGGCAGGGTGTTGGAAATGAATGAATTTAAAGGTCCCTTTCAACCCAAACCATTCAAGGATTCCACAAACTTTGATTTCAGCATTTCTAAACTTTCCTTGTGTCACTACAGAACAGTTTACCATGTTAAGAAAACTGCACAGAGAGAAACAGAATGGCACATCTGGGAAAAGAAATGGGAATGCTGAACACCAACAGTTTACCATGTTAAGAAAACTGCACAGAGAGAAACAGAATGGCACATCTGGGAAAAGAAATGGGAATGCTGAACACCAATTCCTTCCTAGACAGGTGAGGAACAGAATGGCACATCTGGGAAAAGAAATGGGAATGCTGACCCCCAATTCCTTCCCAGACAGGTGAGAAACAGGATAGCACATTTGGGGAAAGAAATGGGAATGCTGAACACCAATCCCCTTCCCAGACAGGTGAGAAACAGAATAGCACATTTGGGAAAAGAAATGGGAATGCTGACCCCCAATCCCTTTCCCAGACAGGTGAGGAACAGAATAGCACATCTGGGGAAAGAAATGGGAATGCTGACCACCAATTCCTTCCCAGACAGGTGAAGCCCTCCTCGTTGGCAGCAGGAATGTCCCTGTTAGTGCTGGCACACCAATGGCAACACTGCAAGAAAAGCACTTTTCTCTGCAAGAAAAGCATCCCCAGATTGGGGTAAAATGAGCCAGATCTGCCTCCCACAGCCACCTCAGCCACGGGGGGACAGGAGTTTGCCTTCTGTCATTAATTCAGTGCTGTTGCCTTTTTCCCTCACTTCAGTGCCATGGTCTGCACAGCCACTGCAGTGTCAGGACACATTAGGGCTCGTCAGGGCTGCTCAGACTAAAGCCTGCAGGACTTGGTTTTGCTGGCAAAGGTGAAAACTTAGTTTAGCTTCTAATGACTTCTCATCCACCCAATAGAATCCCCTGGGTTAAACAGAAAAAAAAAAAGAAAAAGAAAAAAAAAGGAACACAAAAATTTAGGAGTTTTTCACTTTCTCCATTTCACCCTTGCTCTCAATGCAGTCCCTCTACCATCTTAAACCCAGCTTTGATGAAATGAGCTAGAGGTGACTCTGATGCACTGGATTAAAGAAAAAGTATCACAATCTCTCTGTTTCCAGTCTTAGGTGTGTTGGAAAACCTGTAAGTTTAGGTGTAAATACTTTAAAACCATTCTGATAAACAGATTTAGGTGACACATTATTCTGCAGGGAGGCTGAGACAGAGACTCTATTTTCTTTCTCATGCTAGGGAGAATTGTTAAAAAAGCTAAATTAAAAAAATGCTGATAAACAGCTTAAATTAAATTTGATCTTAGTCAAAGATGGAGATCAGACCCTTGAAATGGGAATTGCCTTTATAATTTGYCCTGGGCTGTGGACAGCTCTATGGGATGGGGATGGATGGGGACATGGAATCCAAGAGAATCACCAGGGACAGTCCCTAGGTGGGCTGAAATSGGGTCCTGGGCCATGGGCAGGAGCTGGAGAGAGCCAGGCCCCTCTAGAAATATCTTTTAATAAAAATCTTTATGAGAACTAAAATGCCTTTCCCTGGCTCCTGCCAGACAGGGCCTCTGGGCAGCCCCTCAGCACTGAGCCGTGGCACCAAGAGCTTGTTCAGCAACTCAGTTTGTCCAAAACCATGACAATCTACAGACCCTTTCTAAATGAAACAAGCAAATGAACCCAGGGATTTCTGATAAATGTGTTCCAAAAGGCATCCATAAAGATCACAGCTTCACATTTTCACCAATACATCAATGGCTGTGTTTAACTTTAAAAAGCATGTGAGGTAATGGAGTCTGCATCTTACTTTGAGGATGTGTCCAAACAGAAATAAGCTTTGCTATGCAATAGCAAGGGGTTATATATTGATTTTGGAAGCCAAGCTCTCCATGCTTCTCTACAAACATCACATATTTCACAAAGGGCTTAATGCTGCTTRCACTGCATTAGGGATGGACAAATCAGTTTGGGCAAAACGTGCCAAAGCTGAAACAAATTCCAGGTCTGAGAAAAGTTTGGTCACTTCTTACCACTCACATTCCTTGCCTGTGTCCAGTTCCAGGTGGAATCCAGAGCAGTGAAATCCTGGGAMGGTCTCTGCTTGGATGACCAGAAGCAGGGAGCAGAAGTCACAGAGCTCAGCTTGGTCCTGAGCCTGAGCTTCAGAGAGTATTTGGGTCCAGAGCCATTCTTGGGTGACAGCTCTGTAAACATCTTGAGCAAACACATCTTAGGAARTGCTCAGCCCCTTCTGGCTGCCCTGGGAAGTTGAGTGACTTTGAAAAGGCAGCCGAAGTTTTGGGATCGTGTCCATGTCACAGAAGTTTGCAGCAGAGATCTGCTGGATGAAGTCCATCCTCATGATCGCACAGTGCTTCCCTTTAAAGAGCATCATCACACCCCTGAGCCACTGAACATTCACTTGCTGCCAAACACTCAAAGGCACACACTCCAACCCTAAAAAGGAATCAGAAAATCTCGCCACCCCGCTCRCTTCGTTTCCCCAAATGTTATTTTTTGATGGAGCTCTTTGAAGCTCAGCTTTTCCCCAGAACATCCTGGAGGACAGAGAGTGTCAGAGCAGCCCATCYACACATCTGATTGTCAGCTCCTGACTCTGAACCCAGAGTTTGGTGCAGCGTGGCCATGAGATCCCTGCTGTCCCCTAAATAAAGTTCCCATCTCAATAGTTCAAAGCCACGGTGCCATATGCTAAATGACACGAATAGCTGCTTCATCTTTATAATTAACTTCAACTCTCTTGACTTGTCTGCCTGCTTGGTGGTGTTTGGCTGCTTCTTCCCAGCTTGGTGTGATCAGAAATATGCGAATCTATTTGGAAATTTCTCCTTCACCAAGGTCATCCCCACTGAGGACCAAGCAGGAGAAAGGCCCATGGCACTGACCCCACTTGCTTCCCCTCCTCACTTGGAATTCTCTCCTTCCTTGACACCCCTGGGTTTCATCTCCATAAGCCAGTCCATAATCCATCTCAATGGCTCTTCTCCTGAGATATTTTTAATCTTAATAAGCCCCACSAGTCTGTGGTGTCACAGGCAGTCTCCTGTTCCTTTGAAACAGGGACTGAAATAAAGCAGTTCTTCCCTTCTTACGTTGATAATTTTCAAATACATTTGGGGGGATTTATTATTTATTTACAGGTTTTTCCCCTTCCTCCYTTTCACTCCAGTGAAGCCACACACAAATATCTAATTTCTGCCTTTTACTCTTTCAAAGAATCACAGAATCCCAGCATGGCTTGGGTTGAAAGGAACCTTAAAGCCCCTCCAGTCACCCTGCCATGGGCAGGAACATCTCCCACCATCCCAGAGTGTTCCAAGCCCTGTCCAGCCTGGCCTTGGGCACTGCCAGGGATCCAGGGCAGCCCCAGCTGCTCTGGGAATTCCAGCCCAGCCAGGAATTCCCAATTCCCAATGTCCCATCCATCCCTGCCCTCTGGCAGTGGGAGCCATTCCCTGGCTCCTGTCCCTCCATCCCTTGTCTCCAGTCCCTCTGCAGCTCTCCTGGAGCCCCTTCAGGCCCTGCCAGGGGCTCTGAGCTCTGCCTGGAGCCTTCCCTGCTCCAGGGGAACATTCCCAGCTCTCCCAGCCTGGCTCCAGAGGGGCTCCAGCCCTGCAGCAGCTCCGTGGATTCCTCTGGGCTCATCCCAGCAGCTCCAGGTCCTGCTGATGGTGAACCCAGATTTGGGGACAGCTCTCCTCTGTTTGTGCTGTTTCACCTTCCTGCTCTCCCTGAGCTGAACCTGCTGCTGGGGARCCCCAAGTTCTCCTCTTCCCTCAACTCTGCCTTCATTTCCTTCATGGATCAGCACCATTTCTCTCARAAAACATTGATATTTTTCTTGCTTTCTCTGCTTGTTGACCAGGAGTTCCTCAGGACAAGGCAGTCCCCAAAACCACATTGGATTAAGCATTCCCTCCCTTCCCTTCAATCCTTTTTAATTTTTCACTAAAAATATCCATTTCCAAGTCACAATCTTCCATTTTATCATTTCCTGYGAATAAACTACATTTCTGGTTTTCTCTTGCTCTCTTCCCCCACTTTCCCTTATGTCCTCATTCCCCATGCCTGAACTTCCTCCTCTTTTCAGCAGCAAATGTGAGGAAAAGGGGGAAAAGAGGTGAAGTGGAGGCAAAACCAAACGTTTGGAATATTTTCCCTGCGAAGGCACAAATATAAAGGCATTCTCCCCATTCAGCAAGAACAACAGAAGGAAAAGCAATTGAAAATATTCAAGAATTGTCACAATTTCCTCATTTTTAACCATCCCTAGAAAATAAACGGGAGCTATTCAGCCATGAGTACATTTCACTGAAGTGACACTTAACAATCCAAAAATATGGCATTTCATTTTGCATTTCTCTCTGAGCAGGAGATAATTTCATCTGTGGATGCTGCAACAGCTGCACTGCTCCCCAAAAATTCCTTGTTTGAGATGAAATTTTCCTTGAAATTTTTGAGATGAATTTTCCTTGTTTGAGATGAAAAAGAGCATAAACGATGCTGGATTCAGGTTTTTGGGGTGTTTTTTCCTTTAGTTTAAAGTCAGACTTTCACATTWAAAATATTATGCGTATAATATTTTAAAAATATTGGCAGAAAATTAATTTCTCCAGAAAATTAGTTTCACTGCTAAATGATATCCAAATTGAAATGCCATTTTCTTTATCCGCCTGAGGCCAAATATGGATTCTGTTGCCACAAAACTGGAATCTGTTGCCTCCTACAGCTGGGAACTCACCTGGGAAGTGCTGGACGCTGACAATTCCTGCTGACTCCACATTGGGAGGTTAAGATCCAAGTTTAATCAATCCACTGAAAACAATGACTGGATCCAAATCCAGCTGCTGCTCTGCCAGGGAAAAGAATCATTTCACCTATTCCACAGTGGGGTTTATAGAATATTAATATAGAATATTAAATCTTCCTCTTTTGTTTCAGTCACTTTTGCTAGGAAAGGAGGGAAAATTAGGGAAAATCTCAATGCAAATGCAGCATCTCACTGGCACAGCCAAGGAGGGATTTGTGGGGTGAATCATGGAATTATTGAGGTTGGAAAAGACCTTTTAGAGCCTCTAATCTAACCATTATAAAATATTTGTCCATTTAACCATTAAAATGGGCCATGTTTTCTTCTGGTTCTTGGAATATGAGGTGAGGTGGAAGGGGCTGGAAAGGAGAATCCCACAAAATCTCCCTTGGCTTGAAGAACTTCAAAGTTCATMCCAAGATCTTTTACAGGGAAAAAAAGAAAAAAAAGCTGCATTTCTAGATTGAAACCAAAAAAATAAAAAAAAAACCACCTAAGTAAAGGAAATACTCTCTGTATTCTCTAATAAATTGTATGTGGTGTAAACAGCAGTCTCAGAGCAGCAAGGCAGAAAGGTGCAGCACAATCTGCAACGTGTGYGCTGGAAAATATCCCCTTTAACTCTGCAAAACATTATCTTTTAATGGCACGAGAGATCAGCCATAAAGTTTCGCTTTAACCTTGTTTCCCTTCCATGCGATTTTTTATTTACTTAGATAATATTAAATCTTTGATGCCATAAAATGTGTTCCTGACCCAACAGATCTTTAAATATCTCCTTTTTCTGACCGATATCTGTGTCTCTGTGTGCTGGCCAAGTTCAAACCCAGTCTAAACAACTTCCTGGCTTCACAGTGCATTAAAACAGCTGCCAGCCCTGTGCTTTTTTGCTCTATTTCACAGTTCCAACTGCTCCAAAAGCATTAAATTTCCACTCATGTTTAGTAACAGGGACGTAAATACAAAAATGTTCCATAGTATGGAGACATCYCCATATTTTTTGGTCCCTTATTGTTTGAACACTTCACTAAACCRAGCAATACATTCAATTTCCAGTAGAATACGACAGGAATGTGCATTATTTTTTGAGTGAGGGTATAACCTGATGTGATATTTAAGCAAAGATGGCTGCATGAAGATTATTTCCTGGAAATCAATATTCCACGGGGGTGAGCTGATGTCTCAAGTACATGGGAGAGTCATTGACTCCAGCTGCCTGTGACGTGGAAAATAGTCTACATGGAGGCTGTTGGGGCTGGAAATGAAAAGTATGGGAATATGGATTTTTATATGCATTATGGAGTTCACAATTGCAACACTCTGCTTGAGACAATCCTGGGAAATTAATGTCCTGTGTATYGCACACATCACTGCAAATCTATTCCACAGAATCACAGGATCATTAAGGTTGGAAAACAGCTCCAAGGTCATCCAGTCCCAGCTGTGCCCAATCCTCACCTTGTCCCCAGCCCTGAGTGCCACCTCCAGAATTCCTGGGACACCTCCAGGGATGGGCACTGCAAACCTCCCTGGGCAGCTCCAATCCCTGAGCCCCCTTTCCATGGGGAAATTCCTGCTGTGCCCACCCTGAGCTGCCCTGGGCCAGCCTGAGGCCGCTCCCTCTGCCCCTGTCCCTGTTCCCTGGAGCAGAGCCCGACCCCCCCGGCTGTGCCCTCCTGGCAGGGAATTCCAGAGAGGGAAAAGATCCCTGGGGATCCTCCTTTGCTCCAGGTGAGCCCCTGCCCGGCTCCCTCAGGGATTC
>JACDOX010000305.1:250154-292067 GCA_014549065.1 Cardinalis cardinalis
CTTCCCAGCTCCCTGAAGGATTCTCCAGCCTCTTCCCAGCTCCATTCCCTTCCCTGGCCCCGCTCCAGCCCCTCAGGGTCTCCCTTGCCATGAAGGGAAAATCAAAAAGTGGGAGAGAACGTGGGGGGAAAAAAATGAGGTGAGTCTGAGGAAGGCTCTGCTGCAGAGCTTTTCCCTTCTGGATCCTCCTTTGCTCCAGGCTGAGGCCCTTCCCAGCTCCCTCAGGAATTCCCCAGCCCTTTCCCAGCTCTGTTCCCTTCAGGGTCTCTCCTGCCATAAGGGGAAAATCAAAAAGTGGGAGAAAATGTGAGGTGAAAAAGAAATGCCAGCCCCGGGGCCTCCTGCTTACTTGGGCACCCCTGGGCTCATGTCCAGCCACTGTCACCAGCACCCCCAGGGCCTTTCCCAGCTTTCCATTCCCTGTGCCCCAGCCTGGAGCTGCAGGAGGTTGTTGTGACCCAAAAGCAGGGCCCAGCACTTGGCCCTGTACCTCATCCAGTTGGCCTCATCCCACAGTTCCAGCCTGTCCACATCCCTCTGCAGAACCTCCTGCCCTCATCCCAAGGTTCCAGCCTGTCCACATCCCTCTGCAGAACCTCCTGCCCTCCAGCAGCCCAAAATCCCCACCCATCTTGGTGTTCACAGCAAATTTCCTGAGGGTTCCTCAATCCCCTCATCCACATCACCAATAAAGACAATAAACAGGGCTGGCCACAGGCCCTGGGGACACCCCTGGTGCTGGGACACCAGCTGGATGTGACACCACYCCCTGGGCCCAGCCAACAGCCAGTTCTCAACCAAGGGACAAGTGACCCTGTCCAAGCGTGGCCTGCAGCTCCTCCAGATGTGGGAGTTGTGTCCAAGGCCATGCTGGAGTCCGGGTGGACTCATCCCCAGCCTTTCCCTCCTCCACCAGCCGGGTCACCTGGCCATGGAAGGAGCCCATGAATGCTACATCCCAATCAGCCCTATTTCCATAAGATATTGGTGATGTTTGCCAGTATTATTTCCATGAGGTGGGAGCCTAAAATAGAGCAGTGGGTGTAGGCAAATTCCAGGGATGTTCTCCTCAGTGCCGCTTGCATCACAGCTGGAAGAGAGGATGAGGCAGTGGCCGGGTCCCAGAGTCAGGAATGTGACAGCACGGCCCAAGGCCAGCTCTGAATTACACGCTAATTTTTTTTTTCTTTTTGTTAATTACAAACGTTTCTGTATTGGGAAAGTGGGACGCAGTAAATGTGTAATTAACTCGTTTGGGCAAGTCCCGGCCCTCTGCTGAAAACTCCACCTCCTTTTATCTGATCCATCCACGCCCTTGAGTGCTTGCAACGCTGCATGGGATGCGTGGGATTGCTCTGATGGCAGATTCCCAACTTTACATAATGTAAACAAAACAGCTCCCTTCAGCAACTCCTTGCCTCCCCTGTAAAATTGCTCTGAGACCCAGGAGTGCAAGAAAAATCAAGCTGTGGCCTATAAGGCAGAGGAAAAGAAATTAAATCATGTTTAAAAGAAGGTCTCTGGGGTGAGTGCAACACCAAAGCAGAGAAATTCCAAGAACGTGATTTTATGCTGTTCAAAAAAAACCAACGAACTCAACCAGCTGAACCCAAAGCTCCCCAGTGCCAGGGGCAGTGCTGGGAAGTCTGAACCCGCAGCTGGTTCACCACCAGTGGAAATAACATTTGTCCCTCGCTCTCCAGCCGAGCAGGAAATTACACTTGGGAATCTGAAAGTTTTTAAGATGCCTTAGAAGTGTAATTAGGTGTACAGGATGCCAGCAAGGATCCTCCACGCTCAGAAATGGAGATTTGCAAAGGCAGAAGTCCAGAAATCCTGGGCACAAAGCTAATTTAATGTCTCCCTGGCCACTGAGCAGCCCCAGCACTGGGACAGCAGAGGCAATAACAAAATTCCAGCGAGGATCCATCTGCTGAAGGGCTGAAAATGAGGGATACTCCCTGTGCTCAGCCAGGTTGGCTTTAATTAGTGAGGTGTTAAGGCACCTGAGTAGCAAACACAGTCACATCTCCTGGCTCTTCCCAGAGGTGGAACTAAGAGGATTCCTGTCCTTCCCCYCATTCCCAGCTAAAGGAGGGTGAAGCAGCCCACTCCTCATTAAACCAGGCAAGAGCAGATGGCTGGAGCTGGGTTTGGGGACCCTCTGAGYGACAGCAGGTGGACAGATCTGAAGAGCAAGCCCTGGGGTGCGCAGGAGGGCACGAAGGGCTCCGAGCAGCAGCTGGAGATGGTTTGGTGGGAAGGACACGAGGTTTCCTGCAAGCTGGAGCTGGCTKGCTGTGCTGAACCTCTCCCAGGCAGTGTGGGCTGCTCTGATCCCAGCAGAAACATCGGGAGGAGCCCCTGGAATGTCCAAATGGCAAAAGGAGATGTCCCCAGCTGATCACCCCTCGCACAGGATYGCTCCCTGGTACTGCTTCCATGTTTTCATGTCGCCGCTCTGGCACTCTGAACATTTGTCTTTGGCAYTTCAGATATTTCTGACTGCTTTCTCAGCCCCTAGTGCTGGAAGAATTTTACCTAAAAAGTGAAGAGAAATTCATTTTTCCTTTCCTTTTTTAACTTTCCATAGTCTTGGCAGCAAACTGTGTCATGATGATGTTGGCAACAACATATTTGTGGCAGAAGGAAGAAAGAGAATCATAAAATATATGAAAGAAAAAGTTGACATTTTAATGAAATACCTTGTAACTTCTTGGAAAAAAGTTATTAAAATGCAGTCAGTTTATAGCTGTTTGTACAGATAGGAGGAGGAGGAGACTTGCTCCTGAGGCCTGTAATAAAAATCGCTTGTTACCCAAAAGTAATAATGGCTAGAAATTATTTTCAAAATTCATTACTGGAGAGAATTTTAGATTTGGGACATTCTGAGCTTTTCTGAGTGCTTGAAGATTGCTGGCACATGCCTGAGGTTTGGGAGAGCAGCCTGCCATGTTCCTCAGAAGAGGGAGCAGAATGATGGAGCATCTCCTGCTCCTTCCCGACGGCTCCCGGAGCTGGCACTGGCTGCTCACTCAGCTCCAAAGGAGAGAGTTTATCTCAAATGCTGCTCTGCCAGCCCATGGAACCAGAGAATAGCCTGAGCTGGAAGGGACCCACAGGATCATCAACTCCAGTTTCAATTTCTGCCAGTATTCCCARCCCCTGCAAAGGTTCTGCCTGCCTTTGGAGAAGGAGGGATGCAGCTCTGAGCACACTCCAGCCTAGGGATTCCTCCTTTTTTGTCTTCCTTCCTTCCGCCCATTGCATCCAACCTCTGGAGCTCTCATTCTAACACGTCATAAATCCCAGGAAAAACCTCTTGTTGCAAAGCAAGGTGGCTCTGGCACCAGCTGCACCAGCTGAGGATAACAAAGCATCCACATCTGGACGTTCATCACAGAACAAGAACATTCCCAGACATGGATTTATAGAAAGAGTGCAGCATTGGCAGAGCTTTACTCCCATCTTTTTTTCCCCCCTCAGGCTSGGCTGTATGTAAAAATAAAGGGCAAAGAGTGATCACTGAACTGTCAAATACACAGGACAGTCACCAATTAATGTTCAGAGCAGGACCTCAGGACCTCCCTGCACCATGAAGGGATTTCCAGGCCCAAACAAAGCTGCTTGGTTTGGTGCCTCCTGTCTCMCCTTTCCAAAATGAATTATAGGTAAATCTTGGAAAAATTACACTTCCCATCCATTTTGGCCACAGCTGTAGGAAGGACAGCTGTTGCATTTCTGGATGGATTCTGACATTTTTATTTAATTCCAGGCCAAATAAACTCCCTGCTGTGTTTAACCAGACTCCACAATGAAGAGCTGAGACATTTCTTACAYAGTTTGATGTCATAAAGCAAAAAGGGAGTTTCAAATGGGAGAGTCATTTCATGATTAGAATAGTAAGGACTGAAAAAATTCTGTAAGAATACAAACAGAAATCTCTGCCCCTCTCCAGAATGAACCTCCAGCCTCTGCCCTTCCTTGCAGCAGCACTCACAGMTGTGTAACACAGATCAGGAGCTGAAGTGCTGAATGCAAACCTGACAGGAAGCAGGGAGGAACACGCAATCAAAGAGGCGTTTGCAGCAGGATCAGCTGCCTGACCCATCCCTCAGCTCCTGGGCAGGCACGTGAGCCCAGCCACAGCTGCTCCCAGCGCCACTTAAGGCCACTCATTTTGTTTAATGAGCTTCAGTTCCAGCTCTGGGAGAGACCTGGCAGTCTGTGCTGGGTCACACAATTCCCAGGTTCTCTGGGTGTCCCACCAGGGCAGGAGAGCTGGATGTGAGTCTCAGGGCTCCTCCCTGAGAGCTCTGGTTGAGGAAAGGAGGGGCTACAGGAGATCTGATTCTGTAGAAAGTTTTCTTCCTCCCCAAACCGAGTCTGGGTTTAGAGTTCTGCAGGGCAGTGACTGTCCCTCAGTGTGTGTTTGCTCAGTGAGGAGGAGAAAATGTCCCCAACCTCACTTGGGATAGCAGAACTCCAGACAGATCAGCTTCTGCACAAGATGCACTACTTAATCATGGAATGGTTTGGGTTAGAAGATATTTTAGACCTTATTTCATTCCAAACCCCTGCCATGGGCACGGCGCCTTCCACTATCCCAGGGTGCTCCAAGCCCCATCCAACCTGGCCTTGGACACTTCYAGGAGCAGCCACAGCTTCTCTGAACCTTTCAGTTTTATTATTAGGAGATAACAGTTCCAAAAATTATCCTTAAATATTTCCAGGACAATGCCTCATCCACAAGCAGAGCAATGGAACACCAGACATATAAATTGTCCGCAGTAGAATAAAATATTCTATACTCTGGAGCAGCAAAGTGCCCACCCAGCACAGATACACTTATGGGATTCTGGGGATTGTGTTCCTGCCTGGAGCCATAAAAGCAGARCAGAAATAGAGCACAAAAAGCAGAACCCTGATCAATTATTGGCCCTGCAGAATCCAGGCTGCTTTGGCAGATCAGCTGAAAATCTCACAGCCTGGAAAAAGGCCTCGGTAACCAAATAAATTTTCTTTTATTGGCAGCTACTGATAAAGATTTGAAGCACTGGGCTGGATAGAGGGAATTTAAATGCACATTGACAATTAAAACTCAGGGTCACCACCACGCTGTGCTAATGCCAGTTTGGGAAGGCTTATGTTATTTTTGTGTCATTTGTGCTCTGTTCAAGAACTTTCTTATTAATTATCACACAAACTTCAGTTAATAATCAATTCATGCCACAATTATCGTATCAGTTCCACTGCCTAATTAAAAACTGGTGAGTGATTGGAATTCCAATATGGTGATACAGGCACAGGCTGCAATCCTAAACAAATACAAGTGTGAAGCTACTGAACAAAAGCTTATCTAAGCTTTAATATCAACTGGCAAAACTGTTTCCCTCTGGATCATTAACTTCCAGCCCTATTATTATATACAAATGCCCAATTTCTGCTAATTCCCAACGCTAATTCCTTTTAATCATTATTTTGTATATATTGTGTTAAGACTTTTCACTTGTTTACATTTGCATAATTATAGCAATTGTCTTCTAAGCTTCACTCTGCTGAAATCATTCTAATTTGGGATTTAGCCCATTTTTAAAGATTAGTTGACTTGTGTGGAGCAACAAATCTGGGCTTGGTGCTGCCTGGATCTCGTGTGAGTCAGAGCAAGMACAAGGAGCAGTTTGGAAAGCCCAGGAAAGGGACAAAGTGGAATATCCACATTAATGTTCAGCAAAGATGTGAGCACAACACAGCAAACAGAGCTTCTCTGGGACGACCTTTCCCTGATGGAYGTGGTAACCCTGGGAATATCACTCCCAAAACGCTGGGCCAGCAGTTCTGATGCCTCTGAGGAGCTGCTCCTCTGAGGAACTCCTATTTCCACCTGCTCCTGCTTGGAAAGCATTTGGTGCTTTGCTCCTCTCTGCTCAGAGGACCCTTTGAGTGTTAGGTGCAGTTTTGGGCRCCCCAAGATAAGGAAGATGTTAAACTATCAGAGAGGGTCCAAAGGAGGACACGGAAGGTGGGGAGGCGCTGAGGGCTCTGGGTCTGCTCAGCTGGAGGAGCCTGAGACCCATCCCAGCTCCAGCTTCCTGGGGAGGGGAAGGGGAGGGTGATCAGTGACCCGGGGAATGGCTGGAGCCGTGCCAGGGAGGTTTAGSTGGGATATCAGGAAAAGTTCTTCCCCCAGAGGGTGCTGGCACTGCCCAGRCTCCCCAGGGARTGAGCACATTTCCAGGAGTGTTTGGACAACACTCCCAGRGATGCCCAGGGTGGGATTGTTGGGGTGCAGGGCTGGATGATCCTCGTGCTCCCTTCCAACTCAGCACATTCTGATTTWTTTTTTTTGTGTTCCCACTAAAGCAGCTCCAGCCCGGAGCCATCCCCAGGCTCCAGCAGGGAACAGCAGCGAGGACTCATCTCTCTCCTCATCCATGGCCTTATCTTCCTTTAGTGCTCCTGTTATGCCTTGATCATCCATCAGCCTGACTGCTTCCCTGGCAAGCTTCCTGCCTCTGATCTGCTCAGAAAACTTTTTGTTAGTAGCTTTTCCACATCCAGTAARTGCTCGGAATCTGCTTGGCTTCCCTTTCGCTTTTAAATTGAGAGGCTGCATTTTTTTCCTGTAAAAAAAAAAAAAAAAAACCAAACCCAAACCAAACCTAATAACTCCTTTGTATGTCAGTTTATATTTTCTTTTTGGCATATCTTCCTGAAAATAATTATGTTGTGCATATTTGTGTTGAGTAGTAAAATAAGTTGTTGCCCTTAAAGCATCTAAGCCGCCTACAAACATATTCTCCTCTTAGCTGCTCCTTTAATTTCCTTTTAATTATCTTCCTCGTTATTAGGCAGTTCCTCTGTAGSTGCATTGATTTTTTAATGTATTTTTTTCCCCTCCTACAAGGATCCTCACTGTTGTGATGACTCCAGGCTGGCTTTTTCACACACTGGTTGAAGTGGATGAAGAGCTGAAGTAMCTGAAGAATTCTCCTTCCTTGTGCCAAGTGTTTTATTGTCACAAAGTGTGTGTGGAATGGAGCACCAGGCTGGGGCTCAGCAGGGATGACCCAGCTCACCCTTCCTGGGCTTTTTCTCATCCCTGTGGCTGTTTTATCACCAGAGCCTTGAATTCTGCCGCTGCTGGGAACTGATGTCTTGAGTTTTGGCCATTACTTTATTATTTATTTCTGGTTTTATTATTATATTTCTGTTTCCATGGTCCTTCCACCAAAGGATATTCCCTGATTCTCCGATTCTGTCCCCTGAGCTTTCAGACCTGTGCTGATCACATCAAAGCACTCCCAGGGCTGGGGCTGGTCTCGTTGTGTGTCCCCAGGTTTGTCACAAACATTTCACATTCTCAACCATTTCCAACCTGGGCTTCACCTGACTTTCTTCCAGAATAAAACTTCCATGGCTTCTTCTTTCCAGGATGTTTTATCCTGAACTTTGTCCATATCTCCTGGCTTCCTTTCACTTCACCCTCTTATCTGTGTAATTATTAGTGCTGGGAGAGCAGAGCTCCTCTCTGCTGTAGGTTATCTATATTTCAAAAGCTTCTCATCCCAATACCTTCCAGAGCCTTTTCTCTGCTTTCTGCCTCTCTCTCCCTGCCCTTTGAAGCTCCTCAGCTCCCTTTCATGTGCTGCCAATCCAACTTTCCTCCTTCCATACCTATGCTCTGAAATATGCTGCTGTACACACGCAGATGAGATAATCTGCAGCTTATTAAAAGCAGAGCTATCAAAAGACCATCAGCAGTGCTCAATAACACAAGGCAGGGGCCCTCAAATTTTATGCAAAGGAGATATTAAGAAGTTGTTCCTTTGAGAAAAGGGATGAGCTGATGTTTGGGTTGTGATCTGTTCTGTGTAGGGTGTGATTTAGGATAAAAACACAAAACAGAGTGATAGCTTAAGGATGAAACCCCTTCTTGGTGCCTAAAAATTCCTAGACATGTAAATAGGCATTTTCTCCATGATCACTCCGAGAAATAAGTATCATTTTACCTTCCCATGCTGTAACAAACTGAAGCATTAAACTGTGTGGTGTTTGTGTCTCCTTTGCTTTTCCAAAATAAATGAAAAATGATTGCTGCCCATTTCAGTTACCTGTTCCTTGCCCAAACATCTGCTAGATGGTTTGGCCTATCAGAGATAGGCCAAAAAATGAGGTTATATCCACTTAAAGTTTATTTTATCTTATTTCAGGAGAAGAGCAAAAAGGGGAATTAACTCTTTGCTGGCTGCCCRTGTCTAGAGTGAGTAAATCAAAGTAAGGCTCTTCACAGCCCAGACAAACCCTGCATGTTCCCTCCATGTGTCACAACACCTTTTAAAGCAACTTTAAATGTAGGACCTCTGATAAGCATAATTTCAGTTATCTGGGACTCAGAGGCAGGAGGAAGGAAAAAAAAAAAGACACTCAGCTCTTTTTGCATACAAAACAGTCCTCAATAATTTTTTCAAAACAAAACATCAAATGAGTCGGCTCCTTCTGATGTTGCAGATGAATGCAGTTGTCACCCTGCCAGTGTGGGAGGATCTTCTCCCCAAGCCTGAGCAGCAGCAGCAGCAGCAGCAGCAGCAGCAGCAGCAGCAGCAGGGGCTGGGTCCTTTGCAGGCTCTGCTTGTGTGCCCAGGCTGATCTGGGGCTCTGGCCCCTTTCTTCTGTCCCTGCAGGCCCAGAGTGCACCAGCCTCTCAAAGCCACTCATCTGTCACTCACCCTGCTCCTCTTCAGCTTCAGGCAGTGGCAATTGGTGTCGGTGAGGGAGGGAGGGATCCCTCTAATGGATTTCTGGTTTAAGTCAGGGTGTTTGGGGAGTGGCTGGGGTGGTTGATAAGGGGTGAAGGACCAGGAAGGGCTCCAGGCACAGGACAGGCACATGTCCCACACAGCCCCAGAGATGGAGATCCTTCCCATATGGAAAAAAGAAATGAGCCAAATAATTTGTTCTTTTTGATTTTTTCTGTGTGAATGAAGAAAAGCAAGATTCAGTGGCATAGGATGCCCAGAGAAGCTGCGGCTGCTCCATCCTGGAATGTCCAAAGCCAGGCTGGACAGGGCTTGGAGCAACCTGGGATAGTGGAAGGTGYCCCTGCCCAAGGCAGGAGGTGGAGAAAGATGATCTTTCAGGTCCCTTCCAACCCAAACCATTATTCTGTGAAAMATTTCTACAAAATGCTGTCAAAAATTCACACTTCAAAATCGAAAAATATAAAATAGTCATTAATTTCATTTCTTGTTCAGTTTTCCTCAGCTCTAAGGCTGAGTTCTAGGAATTATCTCTGTGATTCCAGCAGAAGTCTCTGCCTCATGATCAGAAAATGATTTCTGAAAGAAGGATATAATGATGCAAATGAATCAATTTGCAAAAGGTCTGCTCTGATACCGAACATACATAAAATATACATGAGCTACCCTGAATAGTAACTGTGCMGTTAGGGAAGCAATAAGTGTAATTATCGTCCTGGATTACTTAAAATACAAAATGGCATCAAATTCCAGTAGCCAATACAAATGCAATGACAATTTTGGTTGCACATAATACTTTTTTGCCTTTGAATGGGAGATAACAGATAAATGCAAAATGGAAATCATCTTGGTATGAAGTAAATTCTGATTTAAATATGATCTGTGGGACTGCAGCTCTTGCTGCTTTTAGATTTTAGGGAACAGTTCACTGTCCTGCTTTTGGGGGAGAAGGGGAAAAGAACTAAATTCAGGGTTCATTTGTATTGATTTTTGTTAGATCTCAGTTTTGAAATTTATTTGGGTAGCGTACCTTAGAACAGTCACAATAATTACCAGGACAAGCAATTAAATAGAAACTCAGAATATCAGACTGGTTTGGAATGGAAAATACCTTAAAACCCATCTGGGGGGCTGTGATTTTGGGATTAAGGACAATGCTCACCACAGCTGCCTCATAGCTGCCCCTTCCAACRAGGATTCTCAGAAAATAATGACCTGGCCAACATCAGTAATTAACAGATCATGGAAAGATGTTAAAATTCCATCAGAAAGCAGGATTTGCTCTGTGTCTCACATTCCAAATGCACAAGCTGTGTCCTAAGGATGGCTGTTACTGGAGATAAATATTATAATTATTATTTGCTGTACACCTCTGCAGTTATAAACATCTGCTTAGTTTGTGCCTCTGTGGGGTCTCTCTGAGCTGGGGAGAAAATATCCCTGTGGTATTCATTATTTGAGATGAAGCTCCACCTCCCGAACAGAAATCCTGGAGAATTCCAGAGCTGGCTGGTGTTTGGAAGCAGAAGCACRCACAGGTCACAGAAAGCAAAGCTGGGGAGTTTGTGTCAGCTCAAAAAGCCCCAGAGAACCCCCAGCCCTGCAGGACTTTTGTCCCCAGCCTCAGTTTRAAAGAGGATCCACGCTCAGGCTGGAGCAGTTGCACAGATTTGAAGCCATCAGGCTGCTCTCAATTTAGGAAAGTTCTGCCCCTCCCACCTCAAAGTAAAGTAAGAGGAATCACAGACTGTGAAAACGGGAAGGATTTGAGATGGGTAACTGCAAGTCTTGACTTTCTGAAATGCAGCAGCACAAGCTTGGGTTAAGTGAGGCTTTTTGGAGCCATGGGGAAATCAGCCCTATCCACAGAGCCCCAGATTTCTGGATATTGACCTTTKGAATGATGGACAAATTGGGATATTCCCTTTAACCACTGCCCTGCCCATGGTCACTAAGCAATCTCACCCTGAGAATGTGCACAGAATGTGCCCCTGAACCCCAGCTCCTCATACCAGACCCACTGAACTTCCCACCTACACCAAGTTTGTGCTCAGCTGTAGCCATGATATTTTATGAAAAATCCTTTCCTTAGGGTTTTTCCTCCTGAGAAGCTGAGAGGCCTCAGGAACAAAATGTAACCAATGGTTATCTGCTGCTGTGGGATGCAACAGGTGCCTCTGGGATTGGTCCATGTGGTTGTTTCTAATTAATGGCCAATCACAGTCAGCTGGCTTGGACTGTCTCGGTCAGTCACAAACCTTTGTGATCATTCCTTCTTTTTCTATTCTTAGCCAGCCTTCTAATGAAATCCTTTCTTCTATTCTTTTAGTATAGTTTGAATATAATATATATCATAAAATAATCAATCAAGCCTTCTGAAACATGGAGTCAGATCCTCATCTCTTCCCTCATCCTGGGACCCCTGGGAACACRGTCACACTCAGCATCCCCAGAAATCCAACCAAGACTTCAGGAAGTTTTGAGAGGATTAAACGTGGATCCTGCTGTGCTGGGAGGTGATGGGCAGCCCAGCAGGGAACRTTCCTCAAAGGGATGGTTTTGTCCTAGAAAGCAAATCCCTCCCTGGCACTGTGGGCTTTAATCAGCCCTGTTCAGTTTAGGATTTGAACAGAAAAGCAGCAGCTTGGCCCTTCCACACACCAACAGAACAATCCAGGAATGCAGCAGGATCATTTCTTAGGGATTTCTGCTGTTGTTCTTTCTCYTCGTGCCCGTGTCTCAGCAATACTGAAACCTCAACGGGGAAAGGATGAAATTCATTAAATGCCTTGTATAAGTCATGGATTGTTTTGCTCCCTGGCTGACTAAGAAGTTAAAAAATAAATGAGTGTTCTTTGGCAGCTCTGCACGTGGGTATCACCTAGTTCTGAATAATATTTACATGATTTAAGAAGGGGCCAGTCCCTTGAACTGAAAATGTGAGTTTAGTGTTGAATTAAAGAGGACTAGAAATAATTAATGCAGACATCCTGGAACAACAGGATGAAGGGCTAATCCTGCTATACTTGGAATTACAAAAAACTAAATCATTTTATGTAGCTGTCAAACCAGTTTACTCGAGGGGTGAAAGAAATGCTGATTTTTTTTTTTCCAGTTCTACACTTTTCATTTGAATATAGGTCAGAGGTTTGAGTGCTGAGTAGCAGGGGATCAGAAAACCAGTTGTTTTCTAGGAGAAAATTCAAGCAGTAGGAGAGGTCAGAAAAATTCCTTCGTTGTCTACTCTCAACTCCAACATCTGGAATGCAAAAGCAGAGAATACACAGAATTTGGATTTTTTTTTTTTTTTTTTGTGGTGCTCCTCTTTTCAACATAAACAGTATTTGAGTTTCTACTTCTTCCCAGGACTTCCCAGGTAACTATGGGAATATATGGAACAAATTTCCTGCCCTTCTGTCAGCACTTCCCAAATTCCCACTCTCTGGGCCCTTGTGCAGCTCCTGCTCATGCTGATATTGCAAGTTCAGGCCTGTGCATGATTGTTGTCATTAGAGGAAATATTTTCTAGCAGCCACATGATGGGTTGGGTCACGATGCTCCATCCTGGAAGGGATCCAGACCAGGCTGGATGGGGCTTGGAGCAACCTGGGATAATGGAAGGTGTCCCTGCCCTGGCACAGGGGTGGAATGGGATGGGCTTGAAGGTCCCTTCCAACCCAAACCAGTCTGGGATTCTGAGCTGGGTGGGAATGTTCTGTTAAAGATATTTTTAWTTTTTAAAAATAGAAAATTGGAAGAAAAAATTTCATTCTGCGTGACACAGAGATTTTTTTGATTGGGCCAACAACTCCAATTCCCAACTTGTTTTATCTTGGAAAATAAACCATTTTCAGTCAGAAAAGAAGCAAGTGTTTTGTTCTCAGTCAGTTCTCTGCAGGCTGCTGCCCTGCCCTCTCAAGTCATCCCTGAGACTCCAAACTTGAATTTTCCACCCAAATTCTCTGCACTCTGATAAACTTGTGCGAGGTGGGTGCCTGAATAAACTTGTGCAAGGTGGGTTCCAGCCRCAAAGCTGAACCTTTGCTCTGCCAAGGCCAGTGGCTCATTTGGGATGGCAGTATCCAACCCCACCACCAAGTGGGACATTTTTCACCCAGGAACATGAAATGTAAACTCCCTGCACGTGTGAGGAGCCATCTGGCACCAGAGCTGCAGCTGGAACACACAGAGGCAGCCAATTGTCATCACCTGAGCTGCCAACTTGCAGCAAAAAAACCCAGTCAGGCTCTTTCCAGGCAGCAGGAGTATTTGTGTGCTATGGGGAAGGGAAAACACAACGAGAAATCTCCGAGGAAAGCCTAAAACAGGAAATTAAGAAAGCCCCCTTAACGATGCACGTGGGGTGGAAAGGAGGGAAGGCAGGACTCAGCACATAAAGCTCTTTCATGAAAATGGGAACAGGCTGGTGATGGAAAGAATAAAAACATRGCTTGTGCCGGGAATGGCGAAATGGAGCAGGGAGCTATAACCCAAAGTCTCACCACGCCATAATTCAGGTGTTGCAGCTGCAGTTTGCCTAAAAAGAAGTGAATTCTTCGCTGAAGGAGAGCATGATTTCCAATTTTCCTGTGAGAGCTGTTGGGTGCAAGAGAAGCTTTGTCAGGTTTGTGTCGTAACCACAAAGATAAGCACCTGTTGCCTGGGGAAATACAGCAATTTCCTACCACCAGGACATTCCACACTCACTGAAAGGAGCAACAAAAGGCAAAGAAAAAGTGAAGAATGAACGTCGGAGCTCAGGGCTCCTTGAGTGGCTGGTAAAAAAAATTGGGAAATACCAGATTGGCTTTGTGTAAATGAGGAAATGGACACAAACCCAGAAAATGAGGTGATTTTTGCCTCATCAAACAAACCAACAGCAAGAGGAAAGGAGATTGCGAGAAGATACATTTTTTAAAGTGCTGTTTGTGTTTCTGGCCATCTGAAATGATCCCCTTTGATTTATTGGTGCAGTATCTATTGCTGCAGCAGCTGAAGTGATGATAATACACCAGGAAAAATGTTGATGCTGTTACCTGGTGATGGATTGAGGCCCCACGGACCCGGCACAGGGATTTGTCAATGTAAACTTTGCAAATGATGCTCCTGGAGGTCTGTGAACAAAGGGAACTGGAGGAGAACAGCCAGCACCTCCCACTGCTGAGGTGCACAAGGGCTCCTTCAGAGGGATGCTTCAATTAAGGATGATTAATTGCAATGGAGTGGTCACTGCAGCCATCCTGGCCTGAAATTCCCTGTAATCCCAACACCATCATTCCAACAGTTCCCAGGGTTTTATTTACCAATCAATTGCCACAGTGATGTGATTTTTCTACTTACTTATTCTCCCAGTTTATTTCATCTCCTGAAAATATTTGGCACCTTTGCATCCCTCAAAGGGAAATTCYTTGATCTGCGTAATTACTTATTTTTGTGTCCTAAATGTTGCACAAAGAAAGAGCTTGACAAACACTGGTAAAGAACTATTATTAGCAAAGAAAGATGTCTTGCCACCCACTGATCCAGCCCATGGAGTGGCACCTGCATTTTTTTCAGGTCATGTGGTTGCAAAGCTTTTCACCTGAGGCACAGAAATGAAGAAAAACCAATGTCAAAGCACCGTGTTTACCAAGTGAAGGGTTGCAGCCACGTGACAATCCTTGGGGACTCGGGAGCCAAGACACTTGTCAATCTGCATTTCTGGAATTTCTGCCCCTTCTTCTCAATTATGGAGCAGGGCTTTAACACACAGAGCCCGTGCCACTGCTGGTGGTGCTCACTCCACTGAGCAGCAGAGCCAACCCCCGGCTCCCACACTCCCGTCACAGCGTGTGAACCTCAGCTGTTGTTTTTATTGATGCTGGCAGACAAAAGGATAAAAATAATCATCAGAAGTGCTACAACAAGACAACAAATAAAGGATTTGATAATTGTGGGTAGAGCTGTCAGATGGATGTTGGAGCTGCCAGCAGATGAATGTTGTGTTGTGGTGCGCAGAGACCCTTCGCGTGTTGTCAGACTTTGCAACAATGAAGAGTCAAACAAAATAATCAGGCAACAGAATAGGAATTTCTAACTGCTCCTGTGGTGCTTTGGTTTGAAATTCTGTGTGCCAGGAAGACAAGGTTGGGGTATTTCCTGGGTGTCACAGACCCCCACCACTGACCTGTGCAAGTCACTCCATCAGAAGGCAGCGAAATGTTTGGACCCAAGCTCAGGTCCCAGAAGCAACAAGCAGGAATTGCTCCTTCCTCAGCTGGGGAGTCCTGCTGGGCTGCAGGAGCGAAGCTGATCCACAGATTTGTGCTGCTGAAGCACAGAGCTCCCAGTCCTGCCCTTCYCTCCCTTCCCTGCAGCCTCCTGGACGTCTCCCATGAACCAGGTCAGCACGAGCCAGTGGAGAGCTCAGAAGAAAAGAGTTCTCTGCCAGGTTAAAACCACAAGAGAAGGATCTGACAAGGGCTGGAGCAGGGAAGGTGGAGGGAGGAAGAGAAGAAAGCAGGACCTTTCCTTCCTGAGGGGACAAGCTGCAGGAGTCACATTCCTTTAGCCCTGGCAGCCCACGGGGCTGACCTGACCTGCTCCAACCCAGCTCAGCCAAGCCCTGCCTGTGATTGCAACTCAGGTGTCTCTAAATGGTGTTCAGTGCCCAGTAAAGACATCATTTGATGGGGAAAAAATCCCACTGACCCATCTTCACTCACAGACTTGGACACCCCAGGTGTCCCTACTCACAGCAGGGGCTGGAACRAGATGAGCTCAAAGGTCCCCTCTGACCCAGCCAGGCTGGGATTCTCTGATTCTCGGATTTTCTGATTTGCGTCTCAGCTGATGAGAAAGACAAATATATTTCACCTCCTTAAAAGGAGCAATCCTTACAGCACCAGGAGTTTCTAAGCAATGACAAATGGATTAGCAGAATGAACAGCAGAAAGCCCCAAGATG
Organism: Cardinalis cardinalis; assembly: GCA_014549065.1. Taxonomy (NCBI): domain Eukaryota; kingdom Metazoa; phylum Chordata; class Aves; order Passeriformes; family Cardinalidae; genus Cardinalis; species Cardinalis cardinalis. The sequence continues at coordinate 265,859 of JACDOX010000305.1, forward strand.
GATTTTCTGGGATGGGAAGGAGAATTGGAGAATCAGCAGAAATTACTTCATACCTCAACTAAAATTTGACATTCAGGTAACTAAACCAGAGCAATCAAGTTGTGCTGTGAAAACTAAGAAARGCAGAGGAGCTCCTTCTGCTCTGTGATTTTGGCTCCCCAATGCCCTCCCAGGAGCCCARGGAAAAGCATTCCCTGCCACCAAGTGCCCTGTGGGGTCACACTGGGCTGCAGTGGGACGTGGCACAGCAGGAACACCAGGACACAGCTCAGGCAAACAACAGGCTGCACTTCCCTGGATTCCCAAGGAYTGTAAACCTGGGAAGGGAACACCTTAGCCTGTCAGAATGCCCTGGTCACTTCCAGCGCCTAAAMGTCCCTGCACAGAAGGTCAAAGTCAGGCTGCTGACCCCAAAAATCCCCTATTTACACCCTTAAACTATTCCGGAGTTACTCCATGATTTTCCTAGGCACCGATAGGAATCTCCTGCTTCTATTTTGGAAAAACCAAATGAAAATAACACAGAATTCATTTGTAAGGAAAAGCAGCCCCCATTTCCATATTACCTGCCATGCAGGAAGTAGCTGGTTTTTGCTGCAGGGAGCTRGGAGCCTGAGGATAAATAAACAAATAGGCACAAGGAAAGAGAGGAGATGAAACACCCAGAGTTTGCTGGATATACATCCAAATTATTTAAAGGAGGCGCCAGGGGAGGCTCTGCCTTTGAGCTGGAGCACAATTAGCTGGGAGATGGGTGGCACCTCAATTACTGAGCTGGGGTTACCCAAGGCAGGCACGAGGATCCTCCCTGCTCCCGTCTCCGCAGCCTCCCGGCGGCATCTCGCAGGGGAAAGGCATCTGCATCCCTTCCCCTGCCAAAACCCCTTGGCACTGCTCTGCAAATCAATGGCAAGGAAAGGCTCCAAGGAAGGAGCAGAGAGGGTGGGAGGAACCCGAGGTGAACAGCACAAGATGAAAGAAAAATGGGATTGAGGAACGGCTCCGATAAGAAAAAGTCYGGGAGAAACTAAAGAGGCTTTGCAGGTGTCTTGTGAGGCTTCTCCCGTGGGCAGAAATCTCCCTGCTGGCTGCTCCCCAGGGATTGTTTTGTTGTTTGGGGTTTAGGTTCRGGGATTTTTCAGGTTTTGGAGCAGCAGAGCTCATGGGGTCGAAGGCAGCAGAAAGGAAAGCAGCACTTTTTGAGTTATCTGCAAAGAAAAGGGAGATCTGCGGGCTCAGTCTCGAGGGTGATGGAAATAGGGGTGGCCTGAGCCACTCCTGACACCTGTCACCCATGGAATCATGGAATATCCTCCTGACGCCTATCACCTATGGAATCATTGAATATCCTCCTGACACCTGTCACCTATGGAATCATGGAATATCCTCCTGACACCTGTCACCTATGGAATCATGGAATATCCTCCTGACACCTGTCACCCATGGAATCACGGAATATCCTCCTCATACCTGTCACCTATGGAATCATGGAATATCCTCCTCACATCTGTCACCCATGGAATCACGGAATATCCTCCTCACATCTGTCACCCAGGGAATCATGGAATATCCTCCCCATACCTGTCACCTATGGAATCATGGAATAGAATAGAGTCATGGAATTAGAAGGGACCCATCAAAGTCCAACTCCATTACTTTTCTCCTTCATCCCTAACAAATCCCAAACTTTTTGTCTTTAAAGTAGGGCCTGGACCCTTAATGCTGTTCAGGTTCCTTACAGACCATGTTATCTGCAAATTAACAGAGGTATCTGGCTCTTTAAACTGGCTTTATCATTAAAAAATGTAACACCTCTGGATCCACCGAATTTTAGATTTTAAATTTTAGATTTTATGCCAAGAGCTGAAAAGCTCTTTGCTCTCATCCAGAGGTCAAGTGGTAACCCACATATTCATACTTTGCTACAGACTTGCCTGAGAAGAATTAAAAAGTTAAACCTTGATATACATGAGGGTAAAGCATCCAATATTTTTTAAAGATTGCCCTGATTCCTTTGGGATGTGGAATTTCAGRGCCTACTCAGGCAGAACTTTAATCACAGAATCCCGGACTGCACTGGGTTGGGAGGGACATTAAGGATTATCCAGTGCCACCCCTGCCATGGGCAGGGACACCTCCCAGTGTCCCAGGGTGTTCCAAACCCCAATGTCTAACCTGGACTTGGACATTCCARGGATCTAGGGGCAGCCMCAGCTGCTCTGGGAATCCCAGCCCAGCCAGGAATTCCCAATTCCCAATGTCYCATCCATCCCTGCCCTCTGGCAGTGGGAGCCATTCCCTGGCTCCTGTCCCTCCATCCCTTGTGCTCAGTCCCTCTCCAGCTCTCCTGGAGCCCCTTCAAGCCCTGCAAGGAGCTCTAAGGCCACTCCAGAGCCTTCTGTTCTCCAGACTGAACAATCCCAAATCTCTCACCCTTCCTGGAAATGGAAAAACATTTCCCTTCCCTSCTTTGTACCAAAAGCATCCCAGAGCACCAGGGGCACCACTGTTCCACCTAAAGCTGCGAGAGGCTCTGCTGCACTGTGAACCCAGACAGAGCCAGGCAGGTCTGACTCCTCCTGCCCARGCTGCCACTGGGTGCAATTAAGGAGCCCTAATTGATCATTCCATGGYGGGCTGGCCGATCCCAAACGCTCCAGTTCCTTCCAAACCACGCCAGGATTCCCCTTGCACTGCTGCAGAGCCAAGCCTTGACACAATGATTTACTGCCAGTGCCAGTCACTGTCTGCTGTGGGGCTGCCTGGACATCCTCTCCTTCAGAGTGACTGATACCCTGCAACACCGACAGCACAACAAACAACTCCTCCAGACAACACAGAAATATCCTGACAAGTTCAGCTCCTTTAACCCCTGCAGCTCCAGCACCTTCCCAGGGCCCTCCTGGGCTTGGCTGCACAGCACAGGGGAAGGACAGCAGGGAACATGTGCTCTGGAAGCTGGAAAGTTGGGAAATTCATTCAGAGCAGCAAAAAGAAAAACAAACAAAAAAAACCCAAAAAACAAACAAACAAAAACAAAACAACTCACCAAAAGACCACCAAAAAAAACCCACAAAAAACCCCAAAAACAAAAACCACAAACCAAAAAAAAAAAAAAAAAAAAAAAAAAAAAAAAAAAAAAAAAAAAAAAAAAACCCCACAACAACAAAAAAGAAGAAGAAAAAAAACCCACAAAAACACAACCCAACCCAAAAAAATAAAACCTCACAACTTTTCAACTTGACTCCTCAGTCACCATGGGGGGAAGGAAGTATGGGACATTTCTGACAATTTTTTTTTTTCAAGTTTGCTTCAGGCTTTYAATGTTCTAAAATTGAAATTAGATTAAAATCTGGGGATTTAAATATTTCCTTAGGCATTTGTTTAATTTAATTACTTTATTAAAAAACCAAATCTATTTTTTCAAGTGAAATTGCAATTCCAGTCAATAACGTTTTGTTCTGTGTAGTATATGGAGGTCTTGTAGTGAAAGGACAATGGGGAAGGGCTTCCCACTGCCAGAGGACAGGGATGGATGGGATGTTGGGAATTGGGAATTCCTGCCTGGRAGGGTGGAGAGGCCCTGGAATGAATTCCCAGATTTGCTGGTGCTGCCCCTGGATCCCTGGAATGTCCAAGGCCAGGTTGGATGGGGCTTGGAGCACCCTGGGACAGTGGGACGTGTCCCTGCTATGGCAGGGGTGGCACTGGATAATTGTTAATGTCCCTTCCAACCCAAACACTCTGGTTTCTGTGACAATTGCCTTCATCCAGCCCAAGCCTCAGTCTCCTGTCCCTTGGCTCCATCTCCAGCAGGATCCATTTATGGACAGAGCAGAGGAGAGGAACTGCACTGGTTGTGTTTTGGGATTTTAAACAAGCAGCCTGTGTCGGTTTTACAGAGTTGGGAGTTTTCAATTTCAGTCTGTAGGGAAAAGAGTTATTTGGTGGAACAGAGCTCTCCCCTCATTTTTCTGGCCAGAGGTTGTACTTTTAAGCCATCCCAGCCATCCATGTACAACCAAAGGCATCAAAGCATAAACACAAATTGGATCAGCTTGCAGAGCATTTGGTCCCTAATTTTTATTTCCCTACTAATATTGGTAACTTTTTTCATACTGCCTATCACTGATTTCTAATTTCCTGCCTCTGAGATGTGCTGGAGCTGCAGGAGAAGCTATGCTGAGTTCCACAATCCCAGCTCTCCATCTTGCCTCTGCTATCCATGGGTAAAGCCAATGGAAGGTGCAGAGAGCCCACACAGTGCCAGGAAAGAAATCTGCTGCTAATTGGCTTCAGGCTGMAGCAGGGAAACCTTTCTAGATCTCCCTCTAGGCAAAGAGGAAAAAGGAATATTAGATCAAAACTGAGCTGAACATGTACGAGCTGGYGCTGTGGCTAATGCTGGAGGATGGCAGAGGTTCAGAGTGTGTGAGGAGAGAGATTCCAACCCACTTTGAAATCTTTCAGGGGAAGCCTTCAGTTTCAGCCCATAAACACCCCCAGTGACAACCCACAGACAAGCCAGAAGATTAGGAGAACACAAGTAGGGTAATTAATCTCACACAGACACCAAAGCTCTGTGAGAATTTAGAAAATTAATGATTTGTTCTTGTTGATGTGGCCTCCTTCCCTTGCTCCAGTTTTCCCAAAACTTGGGCATCGAACAAACACGGTTTGCAAATCATTTTAACCAACAAGCTGCTGCAAACCAGGCACAGGAAAAGTAAAAGAAAAACAAAGCAGGGGCCACAGAGGTGGATTTGGGAGGAATAATTAGAAGCATTTCAATTAAATACACATAGTGAAGCCAAGCAATACCTATGGGCAATATATCTGTCAACACACACGTGAAGGATGTAAACAGAAAGAATGGAAAGGAAAGATTTAGTGCAGCTCACTGGGCATAGCTGGGAGTGGTGTGATTAAATTAAGAAAGATAATTCAGGTTGAATTTGAAGAACAACTTCCTGACAGTGAAAGGTTTCAGCTTCAAACACGCTCCCAAGCAAGCAGTTAATCCCCACTCCTTAAAACATGACTGGGCAGGAGCTCTCGTACCTGCACAGTGGGGAACTGGGGAACTTCTGCCAGAAGATGGATTGGGAAATGAAATAAGCCTTTAATTTCTCTAATGTCTGTGAATCTCCCAGTGGGGACAAGAAAACAGAGAGAAAAAGAGCCAGGTGGGAAGCAGAGAGGCAGACCCGTCCTAAAGCCAGAGTTCACTGGATTTCTTGGAGAAAATCATTTCGTGTTACCATAAAAGAAATAAAAAGTGATGCCAGGCAGAGGGGGTGAAAGTGCTGGGGTGGAGCTCAGCTTGACCCTGGCAATTTGTGATCAGAGAGCCATGGAATGGGTTRGGTTGGAAAAGCCCTCTAAGATGAGTGAGCCCCAGCATTCCCAGCACTGCCAGGGCCACACTGCCCCTGTCCCCAGGGGACACACGTCCATGGCTTTGAACAGCTCCAGGGATGGACACCCCACCTCTCCCCTGAGCAGCTGTGCCGATGCCTGGCCACCCTTCCAGGGAAGAAATTGCTCCCAGTGTCCCATCTCAGCCTCCCCAGGCACAACCTGAGGCCATTTCCTCTCATCCTGAGGATATGGTTTCCCTCAAGGTTTCCAAGCAGCTGTGTCTCAGTCCATGGCAGCGCCTCTCTGGTGTTACACCTATTTTCCTCTTCCAGCAAGCCTCAAACTTGGTTTAAACAGCACAACTTAGTGAAGACTCAGCCTCAGCCTCACTTTTCCAGAGCCAATCCAGCAGGGATGTGTGGATCCCTCCTCCTCCATCCTCCAGCCAGCTTCTCCCCATCCCCTCCCCACCCTCTCCCCACCACCATCCCAGCAAAAAAAAAAAAAAAAAAAAAAAAAGAAAAAAAAAGGGATGAGACTTGCTAAGTCTCATTATCCTGCTACACAAATTAAATCAACTAAGGAGAGGCAAACTGAAGAGCTTTGCCCAAGGTTACAATCATATTCAGAGGCAAAGCCAAGACTAGAGCTAGAATCCTGCTTTCTCCTGGAATGTTTAGACTACAGCTCCTGCAGCAAATGCTTTCACACTTTATAGTGTTTACTAACTTCATAATGTCTGCTCACACACTGCTCTGCCTGGAGGAGCTGCACCAGAGGGAATTTAATCAATGGGAAATAAAYGTCATTATTAGGAATTGGGTAAGGCAGCACTTAAGGGATAGTTGGGCAGATTCTGTTGTTTCAGGAGAAAGCCAACAGTTTTGGTATTGCTGTAAGGGTGGAAAAAAACCCCACAGGGATTATTCAGGCTTCACTTGGAAGTCCTGGAAGTGCAAATCACCATCCATCATCTTTATGGTGCATCACATCACCTGAGGTATGAAGTAATCATCTAAAAATGCACTGCCTGACACAGCCATGGTTACAATCAATAACCTGCACAATTGGAGAACGTAAAGGAAAATCTTTTATTCTACTGCTGCCTTGTTTTTATACAGAGGGCTCCATTGTCAGCATGGCACAAGTGCAGGACTCACCTGATGAGGATTGAAAGCATCATTTTAGAAATAAAAATCTGTTTGGCTCTGGATTAACTCTGGAATATCAAAGATGGTTCAAAGCTCAGTGCTCTCCACGTCTGCACACAGTGTTGGCCAAGTTCTTGTTTATAGATGTGCATTCAAAAATATATGGGAAAAGGGAAACCAATGCCATGTTCCTGTACCACCAACCCAGGGATCTCAAGTGCCAGCTCATGCTCACTTGGAGGTGATTCCAGCCAGCATAGCCTGGCAAAAAATGGGAACTGCACAGGCTGGAACAGCTAATGCTGCACCTTAAACCTAGGGGTTTGTCTCTGCAGTTCAGCTCACACAACTGGGGYTGCCTCTCCAAGGGAATCTCAGGAGCTGGGTTTGGAAGGACACAAAACATCACTTCAACCACCCATTCCATGCAGGGTCCCGGGAACATCGTGGGCAAACATCCTGCATTCCAAAGGYTCATCACTGAACTGCCACAGACTGGTTCTTAGGGGGGAAAATGAAAATACATAGAAGAATATTCTCCACATAGGAGCTACACACAGGCACRTCAGGCTCTAAGTTGAAACCACACCTGTCTGAGTTAAATGCTATATATTATATTYTATATTGTATTTATATGAGTACATGATGCCTGAGTGCTGTGTTTTTTAGGGATGGGCCCTCCCCTGCTGCTTTTGGAGAACTGGGGCAGGCAGTGGGTGGGGTTGTGCTACAGGACTGCAAAGAGCATGAAAACATGGATTGGGGCTGGGATGTGAAGCTCTGGCTCTCCTTTCACCTGTTTCTCTTTCTAAAAGTAAGAGGCACTTCACAGAACCACAGAATTATTGAATAATGGATTATTCTGAGTGGGAATGGACCTACAAGGAAGGGACACCTCCCACCATCCCAGATTGCTCCTGGAAATCATCATCCCAGGAAATTTCTGTCTCAGAATGGTGTTTCCCTCCTGTAACTTTTTCACACGTGATCAGACTCTCTCTCTCTCTCTTTCTCTCAGTCTCATTCTTTTTTCACTCTTGCAAAATACTCCCAGCTTCAATTGCAGTGTTTGGAGCCAACACGTCTGGCTGGAGCTGCTCTGTCATTCAGAGTCTTATTATGCAAATAAAACATAGACAAGCTGTAAGTTCCAATTGAATCCAAACACCCCGGAGCATCCAATAAATGGAGACATCTAAAAAACAGAACTCCATGGATGGCACACATTTGTCATCCAGCTGAGAAATCTGAGATAGGGAGATGAATAAGAGCAAATTTACAAATGTCAAGAAGCTTCAGGATCCTTTCCCCCGTTTCTGTTGCTTCAGGGAAGAGTTGAGACCCAGGAATACAAAAAAAATCCCCTCATGGAATGGCAAKCTGTGTTTGCACTTCTTTCTTTCCCTGGAAGCTGGTCTGGGGAACAAGGGGCTTCACTTGGGAGTTGCTATTTTTGCAAATATTTCTTAGGTTCCTAAATCAGAGATGAGCAGCTTTAACAGACCCCTTCCAAATTACACTTCAGCTGCTTTACAAAAAGAAACAAAAAAATTACCAAAAAAAAAAAAAAGAAAAGTCAAATACTAAACATTTTCTTAATGCTTTGAAAGCAGGATTATCAATAGATCATGGACTGAGGCCTGTGCTAGAATAACCAATATTTTAAACAAATAAAGACAGCCACAAAATATCAATTAAGGTTAATGCACAATGGAAGAGATTCTAATTAATATTTACAATTTAGCAATAACCTGTTGTTAATATTGAAAACATTAACAAGGAAATTACCAGTTTCTAATTGGCAATATTGAAGTGGTCAAAAGGCCTACAAACAGTAAAAGACACTGATAKTCCTGCCAATTTAAGGAAAAGTCCACTGAATTTCCAGATCTGTTTGCCCTTTTTACACAGTTTCTACCATCACAGCAGGTCTGAAGTGAAACAATTTAAAGTTTGCAATGCAGCCTTTTCATGCTGCAACAGGCTTGGAAATGGCTGGGATGTGCCACCAGTAGAGACCAGTCCCTAAATCCCATCAATCCCAGTCCAGTGTGTTCCCCAGGGGTGCTGTGGATGACCAGGAGGCTCTCAGAGAGTAAGGATTGCTGCTGAGGAGTGCTGGCTGCCATGAAATGAGTGTTTTTAGAGGTTTCCAGCTGGATTTGGGTCAAATTCAGTGGATCCCTGGATGTGGAGGGCGGAATATTTGTGCCTTGTCCAGAGGCTGAACAGCAGTGGGGATGAGCAAGGCAGGACTGACCCAAGAGAGCTGAAAGAATTCCTGCAAATTCAGGGATTCTTTATCCCCAGCATGTACTGACTGTGGGATTGTGGTTGACGGTGGCATTCACATTCTCTGGAAAATCCCTTTGCCCAKGATTTTTCTCCTGGGAAGCTGAGAAGCCTCAGAGAAAAGGGAAACAATTCTTGTCTCATTTGCTTCTCCTCTGTTTTGCTGCTTTGGAATGTGTTTGGAGATTGTTTGCCCACAGGAGATTGTTTCATTGGTTTCATGGGAATTGTTTTGTCTCATTGGCCAATCAGTGCCAAGATGTTTTGAGTCACGAGTTTTCATTATAATCTTTTTAGCCTTCTGTAAGTATCCTTTCTGTATTCTATAGTATAGTATGGTATTCTTTAAGATAATATAGTATCTTAAAAAAATAAATTAGCCTTTGAGAACATGGAGTCAGATTCACCATTCCTTCCTGCATCGAGACACCCTGCAAATACAATAGCTGACCACTCCAAAGGTCTCTCCAGCTGCCCCAGTCCCAGTGGAGCTGGCMGGGCCCCCCAAGATCCCAGGGCACTGGGGGGTTCCTCCCCAGTGCTCCCCCAGGGATCAAAGCACCTCCCCGCAAAACTCCCCTACATGAGCTCACCCCTGCTGGTCAGAGCAACGCTCTAAATTATTGAAAACACGAAGAATTCCAAGCTCCATCCCCTCAGCTGCCACAATAAATCAGCAGAGCCCCGAGTGGCTGAGCAGCCTCAGCTCAGCTTACAGCAGATGAGAGCAGGGCTTTGTCTCCATTTCCTCCAGCGCCTGCGAGGCTGCTCCCGCTGGAAACCTCACAGGGCACCAATTAGCTGAGGGAATTTTTTCACACATTTTGGTGTCAGCGCTGTCACGTTTCCCCAGGTCGTCCTTGGCTTTCTACAACTGCCAAATGAGGGCTGTGATATAAATACAGAGGGGAGATAAAATCAGATTCCAAGATTATTTGCTGTCTCCAGTGGTTTTCCCTCTGGAGCAAGGCTGCTGATATCCCCTCACCAGGGCTCGTGTGCATTTCACTGGCAGCAGTGACCTCAGGAACAGGTGGTGCCTTGGATCATTACTGAAAGCAAGTATCCATAACAATAATTTCAAAACACAATTTTTTTTTCCCCAAGCATATCCCACATGCAAAGAGCCAGAAGGGAAGTGTCTTGTATTTACTTTTACTGGAAAAGCGTGATGGACTGGTCCTGACATCACTTTGTTTTGCAGAGGCTCAGCTCAGATATAATTACAGTGGCAAAGAGAGCCACCCTCCCTCGGATGGGTGCCACAGCAGTGCCAGGGAATTCAGGGATGCCTGCACTCAGCCAAAAGGGTTTTATGGATTCCAGAGCAGCCTGAGCCTGCACCAGTGCAAGGCCTGGGGAGATCCCAAAAGGTGTCAGCACTGGCAATGCCTTCCCACTGTTGCTTTGTACTCATCCAGGGAGCAGGATGTCCCATCAGTCACTTATTTTCCAAAAAAAAATATTTAAATTCAAACAATCAGTGGCCAAGTAAAATTCTGTAGTAAAATTCTGTAGTAAAATTCTGTAGTAAAACTCTGCTCGTAGCAGAAAGTGGCATTGCAACAAATATAAATTGTTGCTTTCGAAAACAGCAAATTTAAGCAAATTTAATCACTTTTAATAAGAAGAAGAATGGGACTGAAATAAGAATCTGCTGAAGCATCCCACAGAAGACCACCCATATCCCCCTCAAGAGGATGCCCTCCCTTCCTCCTCTTACACAGAGTTCAGTCTCTTCCCCCAAGTAGCAAACAGCCTCAAGTTGCACCAAGAGAGGTTCAGATTGGATRTTAGGGAAAATTCYTCCATGGAAAGGTCTGTCCAGCTCTCCACAGCTGCCCAGGGCAGGGGGGGAATCCCCATCCCTGGAGTGGTTTCAAAGCTCTGTGGATGTGGCACTTGGGGACATGATGGCCTTGACTACTGTGCCCGGGACTCGATACTCTTGGAGGGTTTTTCCACCCTAAACCATTCCATGTGCCCCTCCCCTGCCTCTTCCCAGGAGCCACGAGTTTTGGCACRACAGGGAACATTTATTACTCTGTGTTTGCACAGTCCCCAGCAAGCAGAGACCTCCTTCTGGACAAGCTGGAGGTTGTTGGAATAAAAGGATCATTAAGGAATTAGGACAGCATTAGAACTCAGCTGGGGGCTCACTGAGGTGTGGCTTCATGCTGGCAACYTTTGGTTTAGTATTAGATTGTCCCATTATCTTCACAGAATGTCAAATAAGGCCTTTGAGACAAAAATGTACCAAAAAGCTTGGGAAAAAAAAGGTGTAAAATGCTGAATAAAAATCATTAAAAATGTGTGGTTTGAAATATTCTGATTTCACCACCATCTCGTTTAATGAACTCAGAGCATTTCCCCAAAGGCCCTGGTGAATTTTCTCTCCCTGACATCCTTCAGCCACTAAAAGCCCTCCCTGGGATTGACAAAACTTGAACTCCAGTGTATCCCAAATTGGCTCCTTGATGGTTTYGCCTATTGTGCAGAGGAGAGCCCTGAGCTTTTAGGCTTTCTCTCGCTTTCATTATATTTTTTTCCCCAAGAATGCTGACTTCCATGAATATTAAATCCCATTTCCCAAAAGCAGCTATTTATTGAGCCTGTTTGCCCTTTATTACCCAAAAAACAGAAAGCTTGTATTTCTCCTCGCTGTGTAAAGATGCTTCCCAAGTAATCCAAGACGCTACTTTCATGTTTGTTCAATAAGTATTTCAAGATGTTGCTATTTTGATAATGTGCTGACTGATACATAATTCACAGCGATGCAAAGTTTAATAATATCTCCCAACTCTGAGGGAAAAGGAGCTCTCAGTGCTGGTGTGCCGAGCCCAGCTCTGGAGCAAAGAGTTTTCCTGGTTTGTTTGGTGAAAGGATCCAGAGCCGCTGTTCCCCAATGCGCTTCCTCCGCTGAAGGAGGAAATAAATCAAAASAAAACAAAACAAAATAAATCACTGGATTCCTGAGCTCACAAACACACCTCCTGCAGGGGAGGAGGATGGAATGATAATCCCTGGTGGAGGAGATCCMTGCCCATCTCGCTGAGGAAGGAATTGCTCAAACACCGTTCCACCCACCAATCCCTTCACTGATTAATTGTCCATCAGGAYGGATTTGAACAAGGAATTCTGACCTGACCTCCACAAGGGAATGAATGAAAGGATGAGAATCGTGGATGACAATGTCATTTCCTGGGCTCCTTGGAGGCTGTGCACTCAGGAATGTTTGCTTGTCACCACCTGTTCTGAGGTTTAAACTTGCTGGAAATTTTCACAGAACCACAGAATCCCAGAATGGTTTGGGTTGGAAGGACCTTAAAGCTCATCCCAGTTATAAAGCTGGCCACCAACTTTGCACTGTTTTACCYMCTGCCATGGGCAGGGACACCTTCAACTATCCCAGGGTGCTCCAAGCCCTGTCCAACCGGGCCTTGGACACTTCCAGGGATGGGAARCCAACAGCTTCCTTTTTTGCTAATGAAAGATAGAAATTTGCTAATGAAAGATAGAAAAGGATTTATCTGCCTTTAAATACCTGCCATTAAATACACTCTAATAAAATATCCCCTATTGCTTCAGTTTCTGGGATTGTCAGAGCCTTCATGCATTTTTTTTTCTGCCAGTCTTGTAGGAAGGTATCTCTTTCCACATCTAAAATATGACAAGTAGAAATTTGGGAAATTCCCCCCTTCCATGAAATCAGAACATTTGACAGACAAGGTCCAATTTCTGCCAAGCACAACCAGAAACCCAGGTGGGTTTCTGAAGCAAACTTCCCTCATCTCCAATCATCTCATCCTGGAGACTCCTTAGCYATCAGGCAGGATGGCAGTGTGAGAATAATCCAGATTTCAGCATCTGAATGCTGTCCCACAAGAAGAGCAAAACGCTTGGAGAAAAAAAGTAAAAACTTGTGTGACGCTGGAACACTGTGTGAGTGCCTGAACTTCATCCCACCAGTGAGGTCACACCCTTCCCAGCAGAAACTCTTGGAGAAAAATCCAAAAACTTGTGTGACACAGGAACATGGTGTGAACGCCTGGACCTTGCCCCACCAGTGAGGTCACACCCTTCCCAGCAGAACCCCTTGGAGAAAGAAACTAAAAACTTGTGTGTCACTGGAACATGGTGTGAGCGCCTGAACCTCATCCCACCAGTGAGGTCACACCTTTCCCAGCAGAAACCCTTGGAGAAAAAAACCAAAAACTTGTGTGACACTGGAATATGGTGTGAGCACCTGGACSTTGCCCCACCAGCRGAAACTCWTGGAGAAAAAAAMCAAAAACTTGTGTGACACAGGAACATGATGTGAGCGCCTGGACCTCATCCCASCAGTGAGGTCACAYCCTTCCCAGCWGAAATCCCACCAGATCAGGGCATGTCTTCATCCTTGTCCTGCCTGAGCTGTGTCCCAGACGTGTTTGGAGCACCGGCTCGGGGCGGGATGCAGGAGAGACGTGATGTTCTCGGCTCGGCGGTGCCAGCGCGCGGCTTTTGCCTCCTTGCTCCAGCCAGGGAGCCCCATCTGTGCCTGGGAGTCCCATCTGTCAGGCGGAGATGATTCCTCCTGCAGATCCTGGTGCTCGGAGCCGCGGGAAAGGCAGCGCGGGGAAGAGGAAGGAATGACGAAGGCGTTTCGAACACACGGCGATCTTTCCGCTCAGGGGGTTTGTTTTTGCAAGATGCATTCAGGGAAAAAAGGAATTGATTCATTTGTAAGGCAAAGGTGGGGGGAGAAATAAAGAGGTGAAACTCCAGTCTCGCTGCTTTCCTTGTTTCTGTTCATAATTCATCTCATCCTGCTTTCAAGGGACTGGGGTGTCTTGCCATCTACCCTCAGATTAAATCTATTTCTTCGTGAGCAGAGCAATAAATCAGGATGGGCTTCACCTGCTGCTCCAGCACTTTTCTCCTCATTCCAATTGCCTCACCCTCCAAATGCCTCTTATCAATCTCACTAAAACAGAGCTTAAATGAAACAGACTTGGACAATTTCACAGAAGGATCCCTTCCTYTCCCTAACTATGTGCAGAGTACTTTACCTCACTAGCACCATTGTTTGTAGGGTTACAAATCCAATCTACACACCACAGTGGGTTTGCAGATACTACAAATGCTGCAGTCAATGAAAGTATGGAAATTTGAACTGTAAATTCAAAAAAAAATTCACCTCTGAAGAGGTGGTCAAGCACTCAGCACTGGAACATGTTGCTCAGGGAAGTGGTGGAGTTGCTACCTCTGGAAGAGTTCCAAAAATGTGTGGATGTGGCACTTGGGGACATGGGTTAGTGGTGGCCCTGGCAGTGCTGGGGGAATGGTTGGACTCGATGGTCTGAGAGGTCTCTTCCAACCTGAACCATTCCATGATTCTAATTTAGACAAACAAAAAAATCTGTTCAGTCAAAACAATTTTTTGTTTTCACATCTTAAACTCATGGCATGTAATGGACCCTCTGTAAACTGCCAATTGTCCCATAATCACCAAAACATTCCAGTCTCCAACACTCCTCACCCAGGAGCYCTCAGGAACTCCTCTCTGGTACCAATCTCTCCCCAGCTGCACATTATGACTGAGCAAGATGTAACAAATTAAAGAGTGGTTTGAGAACATTAAAATGCCAAACATATTGAAAAATGCTAAACAAAAAATCTGGGTCTTCTGCCTCTCTGCATGAATCACTGCCAACAACTACAACCTGATCTGTAACAGCAGAAAATTACAAACAGGAAAAAAGGAAAACAAAAAAACCTGCCTTGAATGAGTGAGCCCCGCTCTTGCTCTGCTGCTACGCCAAGGAGCACATTAAAAATGGAAATGGGACTAGCAGAAGGACAGGGTCATGAGGAAAACAAATGGGGACAGAGCCTTAAATCATTCACAGAACAAATATTCCCGTGTCACAACTCAAGGGAAGCTCATTTTCCAGCCATTGCTGTAATCAGCCACACTAAACAAGCCATTCTTTATACCCAAAACTGTGTAAAATTACCTAATTCTCCCATTATAGGCAGGAGGATCTATGTATAGCACGGAAGGAACGAGCCCTGGGTGCCCTTACCAGACTGTGCTCCGTTGGCAGTGTTGTGTGGGATAAATCTCTCCTCCTCAGAGCTCTCTCCCCGCTTCCTGTGCTTCTCTTATGCAATGCACTCTAAAATAGGAGAGTTTTGCTTGCCCTTTCCCAGCTGTCTTCCCCCAAAAACTCTGAAGGATTGGGTAATGCCCCAAACCTCATTTCAAGCAAAGAGCTGGAATTGGGAAAGGTTTATGCCCCACGGTGGGGATGCAGTGATGGGGGGGTTGGTGCTGCTCTCCTGACCATGGGTGCAGAGGRATGGGACCAGGGAMGGGCAGGGATGGAGCTGTTCYTCTATGGCAAACAAAAATTCCAAACCCTGTGGATGGGATTTCCAGCCTGGGAAGAGCTCAAAGCTTTCACTGAAAGCCTGAAATGGTTTGTGTAAAGACAGACCTGTGGCAACAGCAGAGCTGAACCAAAGCAAGCTGAATCTTGGGCCAACATCTGACCACTTTTTAACTTAAACATGAATGCTGATGTCTGGGGAAGAGAAAGCTCCAGGGAGAACTTAGAGCCCCCCTTCCAGCACCTAAAKGGGCTCCAAGAGAGCTGGAGAGGGACTAAGACAAGGGATGGAGGGACAGAACATGGGGAAAGGCATTAATTGTCACTCTTTGTCACTTGGAAGCCAGTCCCCTTGTCCTGTCACTCCAYGCCCTTGGAAACKCTTCTCTTTGCCTTTGACTAAACAAAATGCTGTCTCACTGCACAGCACCACGTCCTTATGATTATCCCAAGGAAGAGACTGTGAATGTGCAGCTTGAGGCATCCAATCCCATCAAAGGTGAAGAATTCTTGGCTAATTTAGGAAGAAAGCACTTTGGGTGCTGAACAGCAGAGTGTACCCAGGACAGACTGCAGCCAGGACACACGGCCAGAATGAACAAACAGCAGCCTTTTGGTGGAGAACTGCAAATAATGATGGGCTTCCAGGTGCCTAAATCATAATTCTCTTTCTATTCCCAGAACCTACTGGGCACTGTTGCTGTGAGGGATAAGGATCCACAGGATTCACTGAACATTTTGATCTTGGAGCCATGGCTCTATGTTAATGCTTATCCTACTATTCAGCTCTTGCCACAAAATCAGGCGCTCTCCAGCCCCTCATAAAGCTCATTGACACAACTCAGTGGTTTAAGCCAGTGTTATGCAAAGTTCAGACTGGATCAGAATCCTCAGTGAGGCAGGATGGAAATCTGCTCCATGGAGACCTGTGATTGCTTCAAGGAAGATGACGAGGAGCACAAGACTTTGGATTTAGGGAAAAAAATTCACTTTGTGTAGTGAATTTCCTGTCTTGTTTTCCTTTCCCATTTTTATTACTTAGTAAGCATTCAGGAAAAACTGGATCTTTGCTTTTGAGATATTCTGCACCTGCTGTCTCGCCTACAAAAACGCTGTTTTCAATTCAAAGCAATAAAACACTGCAATTAATCTAAATCACATCATTACGGTTGGAGCCGAAACTCACAAAATTGGCTCCCTCTACCTCGGCATGCACCACTTATCTTATTTTCCCAAATATTTTCCAAACCCATTTTGCTGTTCTTTCCACTTGGAATGTGGTGGGTATTTGATTGTTGGTGTGCTATCCATTTGGGATTGGATGCCCCAGAGCGTGCAGGGCACAGATCCTGGATGCACAGGTTGAGATGGAGACACATCTCTGTGTCCAGGAGAGTTCTAGCTGGAAAATTAAAGCTGGGAGAAATACCAAGGGGACTAAATTCCTACCAAAAAAAGCTCCAAAAGATGTTGCAGAGGCCTCCAGACACTGGTGGGTTCCTGGTGATGCTGAACATCACATCCAAGAGCTCCATAGAAAATCTCCATCATGTCAGAAACTCAACAGGGAATGCTCAGGAATGAGATGGGAAAAAGGCCACACATTGCCATGCCATTCCTGGGCAGTCATGTGTTCTTTCCATGGGAAAGTTCTGTCCCAATGATGCCTCAGGTTTGGCTTTTCTATGATTCAGACTCTGAGCTTCACATTCAGCGTTGCTGAGCTCTGCGCACAGAGCAGGGAGACAAAACAATTCCTGCTCCAGCTGGGCACCAAGGACAAATGATCCAAATCTCAGCCCAGGAGCACAAACCCCGTGGGCTGGAGAGAGAAAAACAAGCAGGGTGGGACTGCAGGGGCTAAAGCTGGAGTGGGACAATGAACTGCAAGGTGCAAATGGAGCAGAACTGATCCCAGGGAGAGCCCCCGGGAGCGCTGGTGCATTTTGGGGCCATTTTGGTTCATCTTGGGTGCAGCCCTGGCTGGGCTCTGGTGCTGCCCAAGGTGGATCCATGGAGGAGATCCTTGGAATTAATCCCTGCTTTATTCTGGAACTCTGTCCAGCTTCTGTTCTAGGTCAACATTCACAAGGCATCACCACAAACCCAAAATAGGAGGAGCTGCGCCCAAAGAGTTGATCCCGTGGTGATATTCCATAATACCTCGTGTATTGTTACCTCATGTTCCATTTAAAATCCACATGCCAAATAAAATGACCTTTTTTACCATCTTCTTGGTAATCCCATGTCAAAATCTAGTTAGAGATAACTTTCACTTGTATTTGCTAATTCTGGAATTCCATGGATGGTATTTTGGGGGTTTTTTTCAATAAATTAATTTGTTGACTGCCATGTTCTCCATTCTTGAAACAATTCTTACAAATTCTGCTTCTTGCTGTTATTAAGACACAAAAGGGTGGACAAAAAATGCACAGTGACAGAAAAGAAAGATGAAAAGGTCTCTCAGGAATTTCCATTTCACTTCCCAAGCAGAAATTCTCTCCAGAGCTTTCCAGAGCCACAGTGGAAGGACACTCCACCTGAAGTGATACAAATAAGTAGGGAACAAAGATGAAATTCGTGGCTACCAGAGGAATGAATCATTCCTTTTATCAGATTTCCTATCCATCATTCCTTTTTTATCAGATTTTCCTATCCTGACTTTGAATAAACTTCGCCAGATTGCCAGGACTCAAACACACAGACAAATTTTTATTCTGGCATTAGGAATGAAGTTGGAAGTTTGTCTTAATGAGTTGAAAGCAGAAGCAAGAGAAAGACTGTTCAGTACAAGATCCATTGAGTAATGTCCAAGGAAAATAATTTAATTCCTCTTCTTCTCAGTCCATGTAGGACAGGGCACAGCTGTGCCAAAAAAAATACTTTTATTAAATAATTATCAACTGAAAGTTTAAATGTGCTCTGTGGCAAAGATCCTCCACAAATAAGCAACATTTTTCAGACTTCACCTTTTGAACAATATTAAAAGCTTCTGAATTCCATCCTTTAGTATCTCCCAAAAGTCCTCAGGTGGCAGCACCAATTTATCCAGGTTTTTGGATCCCAAGCTTTTGTTACACTCTTCTGCACCATGACAATCCTTCCACTCCTCATTTCCAGCGCCTTAGGTCTCTTCCCTGGGCCCAACCCATCCTTGTGCTGTGCTTCCCATAAGGAATGGGGAGAGCAGGATGATTTCCAGTTTGGATATAAAAAGCTGTGAGGAATAAGGAAATTGCTGTCCATATCCTGCCAGAAGGGGGTATAAATAAAGTGCTGAGGTGTAAGGGACCAGCCACCTTGGCCACGCAGAGGAAATGAGCTCCTCTCACTCGCACATATTTCTCTGATGGCTTCTCCTGGCACTTTTGCTGAGACCACCAGAGGTGTTTTATGTCATTATATACTCATTTTCTCTCCACTTTCTTCCTTTAATGACATCAAGACTCTTCTGCTTCCTCTGCTGTCCAGATTAATATCTTTCCCTGCTATCTCAGGTCTCTGAACCAAGCCTCTCCTGCTCCAAGGAGATCCCAGGAAAGAACAGAGTCTTTAAACCCCAAATTTCCATTTTTCCATTGAAACCTGAAATTTTTTTCCAAACATTTTGTGGATTTCTTTTGGGGTAAAATATGTTGTAGAAGCCAAAACTTTAAAAAGAAGCCTTTAGCTACAACTTTTGTAGAGTTTGCAGGTTTTCTGGAGAGAGATACTATGGAAGCATAATCTGGGGATTTGTTTTAGGAAATATCCTAATCTCAATTAATTTTTTCTCAGATCCTTACATCATCAGAAACAGAAAATCCCAGAATCACAGAATGATTTGTGTTGGAAGGGCCCTTAAAGCTCATCCAGTGCCAGCCCAGCCATGGGCAGGGACACCTCCCACTGCTCCAAGCTCCATCCAGCCTGGCCTTGGGCACTGCCAGGGATCCAGGGGCAGCCTCAGTAAATCTGGGAATTCCAGCCCAGCCAGGAATTCCCAGTTCCCAATGTCCCATCCATCCCAGCCCTCTGGCACTGGGAGCTATTCCCTGGCTCCTGTCCCTCCATCCCTTGTCCCCAGTCCYTCTCCAGCTCTCCTGGAGCCCCTTCAGGCCCTGCCAGGGGCTCTGAGCTCTGMCTGGAGCCTTCCCTKCTCCAGGGGAACATTCCCAGCTCTCCCATTTGTTGCTAAAATGCAGATCAGGAGCAGAAATAGGAGGAGCAGAAAATGAAATAAATTAAATACTTTTGAAAAAAAAAATAAAAGCAACTAATTAAAAAAAATRTCCTCCCCCAAAAAACCAAACMAACCCAAAAACATAAAACRAAGAAGGGGATTATTCYTTATGTTTTTGGGAGTATTATCTTACTATGAATTGAGAAAGTCATGAGTGACACTCGGATATGGGATGGGTTTGGGTTTTCCTCTGTTGCAAAAAGGCCTTTCCAGAAAGCCCAAGTGCTCTTTGCCACATTTCTTGGAAAACAACAGCTGTGTTTATTCCAATAGCAGGATCCTGATGACTTGATGATAGGCTAATCTGCTGGAATTCCAAGTGTGACTGTCCTGCAGGAATCTCTGCCCAGCCCCACACAATTGCCCCTGGATGACACAAATCCTTGGAGAGACTTCCTGGATGACACAAATCCTTGGAAATACTTCTGGCCGGTCTGGAAGGTTTCCCTTATCCCGGTTAGTTCCCTGAATTTCTTGCAGCACGCACTGTATTTTTCAGGGGTTTTTCGGAATAATTCCCTCATGCATCAATGTCAGGAGGTAATTCCACAACATAAACAATTTCTGTGCCGTGCACCCCGACCAGAGGGATGGAGGCAGGACATTGAATTATAATGGCAACAAGCTCAGCATCCAGGAAATCAGGGATATAAATCCAGCGGGACTGGCAGTGCTCTCCGTGGAACAATACAGACACAGTGCCCCAGCAGGCAGTTTACAGAATATATCAAATGATCCGGGAGGAAAGCAGCCATATGAAGGCAGCTGAATTAATGCCATGGATGCAAGGAAGGAGCTTGCAGACAAGTGCCAGATCTGTGGCTGCTCCGTGCTGGAGGGGATGCCCAGAAAATCACAAAGTCTTGTTTACTCAGCACTTCTACTGAAAAGGGCAAACTATGAGTAAAAAGCGTTTTCTCCACACCCCTGTCCTGTGTTACTGAATAATGCTTAAATATAAGTTAAATATAATATAGCTTATATTTAAATCTATTAAATTATTTAATTTCTTTTTAAATATATTAAATATATTATTGTAATATATTGTAAATATATATTATACAAATATAATATAATGGACATAAAGACTACAAGGCCAGGTTGGACAAGGCTTGGAGCAGCCTGGGATAGTGGAAGGTGTCCCTGCCCATGGCAGGGGTGGAATGGGATGGGCTTTAAGACTCCTTCCAACCCAAACCAGGCTGGGATTCTGGGGTTCTGTGAAATCAGGTGGGATTAGGAATGAGGAATAAGGTAGAAAAGAAACAGGGACAGTGGGGTGAGGGCTCAGGGTGGCCCTGTTGGCACCTCAGCCAGTGCCACAGGAATGCACTGAGGGGTGGGAGGGATGCAGGATACCCAGGGAACCACGCACTATTTCCACATTTCAAACCTCAAACACCATTTCAACCCCCTCTTTTAGATCCACAGCATTCAGATCCACTCTCAGGCCAAAAGCATCTTAGTTTCCTTAGCTGCAATTTAGGTCATTTGGGAAAACGTTCATTTATTCAGAATTTATTGCAGATCCGTTCCCTGATCTTTCCACCTGCATTACTCCTTCCTACAAAAATGCAGCTCTCCACTGATACATTAAAAACCCTTTGGGGAACACCAAAGATTCCCTGAGCACAGCCAAGAGCAGGACTGCAAGAGCCTCTTGCAAGGCAGTGGAGAAGGAGACGTTCAGAGTTTCCAGCTCCACATGTAATTTGATATCTCCACCCTCAGCCACCAAGAGGTCTGGGAACACAGCAGATCCCCTGCTTCCAGACCAGACAGCAGTGAGATAAAAATCCAAAGTGGAGTGGCCCTGCACCCAGAGCCCATGAGAATAATGACAAATCACAGCCCTTTGGAGCACGTGCACCTCAGCTTTGCTCAGTCACAGCTTCTCCTCCTGGCCTGCCCCACGCCTTTATCTGCTCCACATTTTACACACCACAGAGTTTATTACAGATGAGGCCATTGCACAATTCTGAAAAGACCAATACATCATCTCCTCCACGTAAGGAATACATCTCTCTATAAAGCCATTTGCTATTTATTTAGTGATGCTCAGTAATGATTTTTTGCTTCCTTTTAGGTCATTGATGGAAACATCTAGAACCAACCTCAAAGTCTCCTGACCAGGAATTTGTTTCTCAGTAATCATCTCTTTCAGCTCCCCTTTGAAATCAGACAGTTGCCAGCTCAACTTATTTAATATGTGCCAGATAATGATTTATAGCTCTTAATCAACATTTTGAACAAGCCCCACTTCAAATGTTTTATTCAAGTTTAGGTTTATTCCAGTCTCTTTTTCAGCCTAGCCCRCACTCTCAGAAAAATTAAAAATAGAATAAAAGATCAGGTTGGCTTGACCCTTTCCAATTCCAAAACATCCTATTGACTGACCRTTTACTGCTCCCATCTATTTCTTTATTCATACCATTTTATAGCCCTTCCTATTATTTTTTTTCTCTGAACTCAGGAAGCAATTTCATCTCTGCTTTTGTCTGTAAGTAGGTATTTAATTACATAGCCCCAATCTGCATAGAAATAAAGCCACTTAATCATTTCCTTGCCCATCTTCAAGACATAATTCAGATTGTTTTCACACTGAATCCCCAACCAACGAAGCATTTTAAAGCAAAGCTGATGTATTCTTGTTTTCCAATATTACAGACTGGTCCTTATCTTACCTCTCCTAGAACAACAATAAAATTAATCCTAAATACCCCTAAAAAACCTAACCAAGTGGTGATTCAGGAAAAAGAGATTGATTTATGTGTAGTTGTACATAAATACAATCCAATCAATGCAGATGGTTCTCTCCAAGTGTATTATCAGTGCTGATGGACTGAATAAAATCAGTGTCATTTTCCCTCACATGACTGAAATCCTCTTGGCTGGAAAATTAACTACAAGTAATGTCTTTGAGCTCTCCAGATTGAAAAATAGGCAAGATATTTCTTCTGCATTTCAAATATACAGCCAAAAGGAGCTCAAACATTTACATAACCAAAGTATGAAACACCTCAGCTCTTAAAAATCAATAAGATGCCCTTAAATCAATTAGAAAATTTCCATCCTCGTGGTGCAAAATTGATCTCAAATATTTCCAGAAAGTTATTATTTTAATAGTTCTATCACTGCACCCCATAGAGCTGACTCTCCAGACCCTCAGAAATGGGATAATTTCTGCAGTTTCCTGTTTCTTTCTGAATCCACCACACATTCCCAGAGGAGCAGGGTTTGGCTCCATCTGCTCCCAGCTCTGCTCCAGCCCAAAGCCCACTCAGGCTCAGCCACCTCCGCCTGCACAAAGTTCTTCATTCTCTCTCTGGAAGGGCCATGCAGATAATCAGATAATTTCCCATCCTCTCTGTAATTAACATGCAGCATGACCTTAATGCCATGGTGAGTGCTCTCAGGTCATTACTCATCTCTCAAACCATGTTCCCATTCATTTTTTCTATTCCCAGCCTATTCAGGAGCTCTCTCCAGGCACTCTGCGGGGATGGAGGTCTCCTGCTGAATTGCTGCTTCTTCTGAGAGCTGAGCTGAGACTCTGAGAGCTTTCCCTGCTCATCCCCAGATCCCTTCCCATGCAGGAAACTCTGCAACTGCTCCATCCACATTTTGTTTCCAAGGGAAACAAAATGTTTCCACCACCTTGTACCACCTTGTACCACCTCAGGCATTTGCCATCATTGAATAAACCAAGGCTCAGGTGGGATTTTACCTGTGGTGGAGTTTGCAGCAGCTCCAAGAGCTAAAGGGGYTGTTGGAGGAGCCACAGAATCTCTCCTCACCAGCAGGGATGTGAGCAGGGCTTCCACAGAACCCTGGGATTATTTTTTCTTGAAAGCTTAGCATTAGCATTCCTGTCTTCAAGAAGGTTTATAAAAAAGAAGAACTTTTTTTTTTTTTAACAAGGGCAGATAGTGATACAAGAGGGAACAACTTTAATTAAAAAGTGGAGATATTTAGATGAGAAATTAGGAAGAAATTTATCACTGTGAGGGTGGGCAGGCTCTGGCACAGGGTGCCCAGAGCAGATGTGGCTGCCCCTGGATCCTTGGCAGTGCCCAAGGCCAGGCTGGAATAACCTGGGATAGTGGAAGGTGTCCCTGCCATGGCAGGGGAGGCACTGGATGAGGCTTAAGGTCCCTTCCAATTCAAACCATTCTGATACTTTTATTCTACAACTCCCAAAACATTATTTTTCACCTTGGTACTAAACACCAAGGGAGCAGCAGCCCAGCTCCCAGAATGGGAAGATTCAAAAAGTGAATATGAAACTCTTCCAACATCAGAATTTAAAAACCGATTGGTGTTTCTTAATGTCATCAAGGTCTGGGCTTCTGCTGCTCCTGGAGAAAGCCTGGCTGGCTGAACTGACATCTCTGCTCAAGCCCTTCTGCAGCATTGTAAAATGAGAATAACCAGTAATACAATGTATATTTATACTATAATTTCAATCATTAAATAAAATGTCACTGCATACACACAGCTGCTTTTTGGAGAGCAACAGTAATTTCCTGCTTTTCAATGACTTGAACAAATGTGGTGAGTTTTATTTAAAAGTCTTTTTGCTTGTTTCTTAATTGGTGAATTCTTGTGCCAAAGCACCCAAACAATTCGGAGAATTGCAAGAGAAAACTGAATTAACTTTCAATCACTCAGTGGCACAATATGCCTGTAGGAGTTGGAAAAGCACAAAGGCAGGCAGTAATCTCCTGGYTTCCTTCCTGCTGGTAATCCTGGGCTGGCTTGGAGAGGGTTCTTGCACTKCAGGTGGAACAGCTGACAAGAGCCCAAGAGTTATCTGTGCATCCTCTTAGAGGTGATGAAATCAGATTGTCACTGCCAGAACAGACTTTGCCACATAGTTGTATTTTTATAACCCTAAAGCACCTGTTTTCTTTACAGAAAGGAAAAAAAAATAATCCTTTATGGAAAGTGATGACACTGAAAAAAAAGAAAGAAATATTTCCCAGTGGTCCTGGCCCAGCAGGAATTCCCCAGGAATGGGGATGAAGCAGAGATTGAAACTGCCAGRACTAAATTATGTCCTAAGCCTTCAGAGCCACCTGAAATTTATAAAAYCCACAAGTTTACAAAGACTGAATAAGACAAGAGTACCTACTAATGTTCAAAAATTTAATAATTCAATTATTACCCTTAATTTAATTGCCTTCTCCCTATTTCCCATGGAAGGCTTGCCTCTGGGTTAATATCCATAAGAGGTGACTTTCACTCCYTGGAAAGATTTACATTTGATCACCAGAATAGTACAAAGGATTTCACACAAATCCTCCTAATTTACTGTGCATACATCACTGCCATCACTCTTCAAAAGAACTATTTTGTCTGCTACTTGCAGCACTCTTTAGCTCACACACACACACACACACACACACAGATATATGTATTTATGTATGGGAAATACGTGGAGTTCCTCACCAGCTTCCTAAAAATACAGCTCATTCAAATAAAGCTGCTCCTGTGGGAAATGCAGAGATATTTGGGAAAGGCAGACAGGAGGGAGATTCAATCATGGCTTTATTTATAAATATTAAATTTGGACATTTGAGAGGGCCTGTCCAGTGCAGGTGACAACTGGCAGTGAAGGCAGTTGTGGAAATGGTTTGAGTTTGTTCAATGGTTTTAAGAATTCAAGATGCAACATTCTCAAATTCTGAAAGATTCCCTATCCTGGATTCATTTATAGGCCAGCCAATGAAATCTGGATTTGAATAAGAAAATAATCCTAATGAATACTGACAAGAATGTTACAGATCTGTCTTGGCAAGGAGACCAAGGGCTTGGACAGGAAGTGTGACAAGCCACTTATTTCTTGTAATATTTTGTCAGTGAGATCATTGGCAACAAAAAGGCTCCAATTAATTAAAACCCGGTGCATGTGCTGAAACTCTAGGTCGAGGTTATCACAAAATTCATCTGAGCAGAAAAACAAGCAAGAAATTAAGACCCTGAGCCCTTTCCTCAGTGACACATCAGATTTCTGTTGTCATTATTTGTGCCCTTCCTTATTCTGATTCCTCAGTCATCCAGTGAGGCCCTGAATAAAATAAATAACCTTATTAATTATGTACAGACAGGTTTTGTTGATTTCATTAATATGTATTGAATTCTGTGTCTTCACRTAAGGTCAGAATGGAGAAAGGAYTTCTTTTTTATTATTATTATTATTTCTGTTCTGGGAGTTTGTCCCAGTGATGTGAGGGAGATATGTCCATGCACACATTCCCACCCATATTTCCATATGGATGGACAGGCCAGCCTCAGGATGTTTCCAGCATGTGGTTAACAAMACCCAAAATTATCAGTCAAAACACAAATAATGAAAGCTGTGTGGAAAGACCCATCCTTTTTGGAGCAAAAATTACCATTTYTTACCATTAATTTACCATTACCAACATGCCACCAAACATGACCTGGCAGATTGGAACTTTGGGGTTGCAACTGGATGAAATTTAAGGTCCCCTTCCAACCCAAACCATCCCATGACTCTGATTCCATGGACACATCAATAGGAGCAAAAAAACCATTCAGCTGCTGCGTTCAGTCCTGCACAAAGGAGGTGAAAAAGCTGACAAAGTCCACTTTTCCAGCTGCTAATCCTGTTAAATGCTGCTCCTCCCCATCACTGTGGTTTGGGAGAGGAGAGGGAGAGGGAGAGGTCAATCCACCCCTCTGAATTTCTCTCTTCTCTTCTCTTCTCTTCTCTTCTCTTCTCTTCTCTTCTCTTCTCTTCTCTTCTCTTCTCTTCTCTTCTCTTCTCTTCTCTTCTCTTCTCT
>JACDOX010000305.1:298719-317451 GCA_014549065.1 Cardinalis cardinalis
ATTCCCTGAGAGCCTGTCCAGTGCCCCAGCACCCTCTGGGGGAAAAACCTTTCTCTGATTTAAGATTTAGGATGTAAATCCCTGGGATATCTCCTAAGCACTCAGGAGGGAGCAACACAAATACTTTGGAATTTGYTTTCAGCTTCATTTTCCCAAAACCAGACTTTTTTACCTTCTGCACATAGTGTGAATCATTAACAATGGAGAGCACTGCTCCAAAGTTCTCAAGCTGGAGAAACATTTTTGTTGTTGCTGAATGAACACTCAATATTTTTGGTCTCTTTGGACCAGAGGACCCTCAAGTACCTCCTAGGTGGGATTCATTTCCACAGGAAATTCCACTAAAGCAGATAATTCTTCTTTACTCAGCCACAAGGAGGTTCACAAACCATTCCTCTCCATCACCTCAAACCCTGCAGTTTGATAATCCAAATTCAAAAGCAACAAGATCATGAGAGACCATGAAAGAAAGGATGAGCTGTGTTAACCACAGATTATTTCTTATTAGCCATTAATGCYTTTTCTTTCCTCTGCACTTTTTTCCAAGACAAGATACTGGATAYTAAGACACTAAAAAGATAAAATAAAATAAAACCCACTCGATATTACACCCAGCTGGGGAGGAGTACAAAAGGCAGCTCAGCACAGGGAAGGTATCACCAAGAATTTAAGCTTTTTATTTTTATAAGCAGAATCAGGAAGGTTAAATGAGGGGAAGCCTCCAAACAGTGCTGAAAATAATTTCAGAACTCTCCCAGCCGTATTTAAACAAGAGGATGGTAACAAGTAATTTCTCAGCAAGGAGTGATAGTGATTTCTGATGTTATCACAATTATCGAGCCATTACCACCAGATAAGCCAATATATTGCTCCTTGTTGCTCGGTGCATCATCCTGCTGTGTAACAGCCACTTATTTATATATTCCTCACAAACAGCATTGGTATTTAGCAGCTCTTTTTTTTTCCCAGCGTTCTCAAACCCTGCTACGTGCTGAGCTCCCATCTGAGTAGCCCCAACCAAAACCCATTTTCACGGGAAAATTCAGCAAGTTATTTGTAACTGTGGGGCAATATCCTCAACTATAATTACCATTCTTTAAGGAGAGAAAGAACAGAAAGAAATAAATATCACCCTAATTATTTCCTAGCCCAACTGTGGATTTTGCAGAAGATGGTTATTTTAAACAAGGGGAGCATCTTGCAGCAGAACTTTATTATTATGAGTTCCAATCATCCATCCYGCCACCCTCTGGGAGGTGAAACACCTCCAGGAGAGGTTTAAAACAGGAGGTGTGYGATGTCTCAGCTGCTCACAGAGCAGCCTCTTGGTTTAAATTGCTGATGTGGCTGGGTTTGATCCATGATCCCGGTCCTGAGAGAAGCACATCTCCCTTCTGCCAGTCCTGCCATGGCCTGGTGAGCCCTGGCAGCAAAACAGAGCAGATTCCTGGGGCCAGGAGATCCAAGGAGCTCAGAGCAGGAACGGGTTTGTCAAAGCTCTTGTGCACCAGCAGCTTGAAAGGGTTTGTTCTGCTGTCTGAAACAAAGCCAGCTCAGAGCAGCACCTCTGAAATTTARCTCTTATCAGAGTGGTACTGCAAACACATCCCAGTGCTCACACCATGGCAGCTCCATCCTGCACCCAGAGGGATTTCTGGACAGGTTTCCATAGCAGTTTGTTGGAGGTTGTTCCCAAAGGGCTGAGGTGCACTTCACTAAGGGATTTCCATGGTGCACTTCATGTTTCGGAGGAGGCACAGAATGAAAAGTGTTTTATAAGAAATAATTACSTTTAGCCATAATGTGGCAGCTGAGAATAGGCACTGCCATCCAGCAAAGGACCAAGGGACCCTGTCCCTGTGCCCAGGCTTGTGAGGCACCTCTGGCTGCTGTGTCCAGCTCKGGCTCCTCAGCACAGCASGGCCAGGAGCTCCTGGGGCTGAGCAAGGGCCTGGAGCAGCTGCGTGCCCAGGAGAGGCTGAGGGAGCTGGGGCTGCTCAGCCTGGAGAGGAGCCCCAGGGAGAGAGAGGGGTCTCAGCCCTGGGTGTCCCTGTCTGTCCCTGTCTGTCCCTGGGTGTCTCTGGCTGTCCCTGTCTGTCCCTGGGTGTCCCTGGGTGTCTCTGGGTGCCCCTGGGTGTCCCTGGGTGCAGGAGGGGCAGAGCAGGGCCAGGCTCTGCTCTGGGACCCATCAATGGCACCACAGGAACAGGCAGGGACTGATCCCAGCAATTCTCCCAGCACAGGAGGCAGACCTTCTGCCCTGGACAGGAACCAAGCTGGAACAGAGCCCAGAGCTGTGGGGTCTCCCTCCCTGGGGATGTCCCAGAGCTGTCTGGACACCATCCTGTGCCCCTGTGACCCATCCCGGGATTCTGTGACCCAGCAGCTCAGAGGGGCAGCCCCAAAGGTGGTCAGAGTGAAGCTGCTCCATGAGTGGAACATCCTGAGGGAAGGGCTGGAGAGGAGCAGGGAGGTGTCCCACGGAGGTGTCCAGGAGAGGAGCACGGGATGTCCAGGGGAGGCCAGGCTGGGAGCAGAGCCCCTCCAGCAGCACCTGGAGCTCCCAAAAGCAGGAGGCGTCTGCAGTGCCCAGAGCCACTAATTCCAAGAGTGGGATAATGGGACAGGGAATAGGGAATTGCTTCCCAGGCCAGGGATGGTTACAGGGGCAGGGAGCACTGACAACAAACTCTGCTCTAGCTCAGGAATGATCATCAGCACTTGGGTCTGACCAAGCTGAACCCAGCTTTTTTCTGCCTGTGAAACACTGGAGCGCTTTTTCCTCCATCAGTTTTAATTATTCTCATTATATATGAATTAACAGAATATTGCTGAAGGAACTATATATTTTTTGTTCAGTTCCAATAAAACATTTTTATTCTCTGGATGAAGTGTTAARTATTTCCAAGCCAAATATTTGGTGGGGGAAGATACATAAACCCCGTGCCCCATTCCAATTGTCAATACAAACACTCCTTTTTCCCAGAGTTAATGGAATTAATGTCACTTGCTCAGTCAAGGGGCATTGCAAAGCCTGGGTCTTATCTGTGACGTGCACAGATAAACAGATTTACAAGGCAGGAGCTCCCATGGCACCTTGGCTTTCAAGGTCACAAGTTCCACTGCAGAGGAGCCCATTCCAAGACACCCTCAYAAATATTCCTAAATCAAAGCTAACAGAACAGGTTGATCTATGTATTCACAGAGACTATGGTCATGCCCAAAATATCAGCTGGGATAATTCTATTTTAAATTGCATTTAAATCCTGCCTGTTTTACCACACCTCTGTCTGCCAGAAAGCACATCAAACAATCTAACAATTCGTTTRTCTAAAGTTATCATCACTTCTTTTTCTAGGATTCAAATAAAAATCCAAGCAGAACAAAATTAAACCTAATGCTCCTTCTCTTGGTTAAATTAGACTGCATCTAAAGCATGAAACCAATTGTTCATAYATCTGATTTGTTCCTGCAGTGAACGAAAATTTCTTTCAGGGAGCAGGATCCTATGTGAAATATARGTGTGCAACAGCACAAGCACTGTCAGGCTCTGCTCTGCCTCAGAAACCCTTGCCCTTCCCTCAGTGAGCTGCTTACAAGACACCAAAAAATGAGATTAACAAATAACTGGGAGATAATGCCTGTAAGGCATCCTGGAAGACATTTCCATCATTTGTATGATCATGAACACCTGCCTGTGGAGCTGTATTTCTCCTGGACATTTGCAGCAACTTCAACCAACAGAAAGAAAAAGAAACCAATTTTGTGGCCATCTATGTGGAGTGCCTTAGATTGAGGAGCTACAACTCAATTTTCTAAACCAGTTTAAAAACTCTATTACGACAAATTTCCTTGTTAAAAATAAATAAATAACCCAGCATGTATAAGCTGAAGGCCTTTTACAAGCTCTTAAAAACTGTGCTATGGGCTAGATCTTAGATTAATGTTTGTGATGCACACTGAAAACCTGTAAAGCATTTATGTAATTGCTGAGCATTATTATTTTTATTACTGCAACAGATGGAACCAATCCATCTTCGTAGATAATATCTCATAAATGATTCATTATTATTCCTTTAACCTAAAGTCTTTTATATTTTGCAGATCCATGAGAAATAACTGTTAGGAGGCTCCRTGCATAAAATAGTACATAAACTACCTAATGTCTTGCAAATGTAGTGGCCTTGCTGATGTTCAGGCCTTTTAATGTTCACACGGCTGCTGTTCCTCTCCCAGTCTGCTGCTCCTCCTCATTTTCCAGCACTGCTTCCCAGGTGATGGAAAATATCACAGCAAACCAGGGCTAAATGGCAAATGYGGGCCAGAAAAACACAAATATCTCCTCAAAAAATGCACAGATGTTTATAATGTGGAACTCTTGGCTTTGGCTGCTGAAGGACCAGAGTTCTGCGACCACACCATCCATTCTCCCTTGGCCCAGTAACTTTTGGGCCAGTTTTAATCCAACCAGAAAGCCAGGTAGAGGTCTCCTAGATATCATCTCCCATCAGCCTAATGAAGACTGATGGCTGGCAAAGGGCACAAATTGGTGCTGGCATTGGGAAAAAGGCTTAAATGGGACCTCATCTGTCCCCCCCAGGCCAYGCAGACACTCTCAGACAGAGCAGATGCCACCTCCTGCCCAGCCCAGAGCTGACAGACAGGCCACTGGTGATGCTCTGAATGGGGAAGAGCTTGTCTAGAAATGTATTAAAGCTTGGCACGAGCAAAATAATTGTAATGATATCAGTGAGTGATGAGCCCAGCATTTTAAATGTGAAAAAAGCTGATTTACACTTCAAAAAAAGCATGTCTTGGATTGTTAAAAGAAAACACACAGAGAAAAATTGAACCCATCACATCTAAGTTATTATTTTGATATTGACCATGGAAAAATAAACAGCCTAAACAATTCCCAGAACCCAATCTGAAGGGCCAAATAATCCATGGGATGGTTTGGAGCACACTCAGCGTACTCCTTACACACAGAACAATTATCCAGTRTAACAGGAAAAGCTCATTGCAAGTGATGAGCCTTGGTGTGATATCTGAAATATTTATGGGCTTTATCAACGAAAAAATTCATGTTCTGCATGTAATACAGACATTTTGAAAGGGAACTAAAGGTTATTCTGCTTACTTTTGCCCTATGAAATAGAGATCTTAGAGATTTTTTCRACCTAAACAATTCCATGATTGAAGAGCCCAGCTCTTCCCAACTCCTTGACTCATTCCAAAACTAAAAGCCACTGCACCAGAAGCCTTCACCTGCTCCTCTACCTGTYAATTCTTCCCACTTTCACTAAGAGAAGGAAAAAAATTTCAATTCCATTAAACTGCCAACCTTTAAAACCTCCTCCTCACCCCACTTCTTATAGAGGAGTTTCATTCATCATTAACACATATTTACTTTTGCTGGAGAGATGAGTTTGGAGGCTAAAAGAGAGGAACTTTGCCACCAGGCACTTTGACATTTGCTGTCTTGTAAAAATGTTGTAAGGGGTTACTATTTTCCTTGGAAACCACATGAAAGCATCTCTTGAACTAGTGGAGCTATCTCTGACTTGAAAAGTCCCATGTGATCCCAGCCATTCCACTGCCAACCACTTTCCAACCCATTCTGACTCCCAAAAAAATAGTGAGCTGCCTTGAAAGCTTGCCTCTAAAAATCTAAATTCATCTCCAATTTTCATGAAAATTCATGCAAAAACACAGTTTTCAATCTCCAAAAAAAGGAAAGTCAAATGTAGAATAATGTGTTTTCTAAGCAGCTTCAAATTCCGGGTTGGAATGAGGGAATGTGGAGCCAGATCTTCCTTTGGTCAAAGTCTTGCRATGACAATGCCCTCCTAAAAATCCTTCCCAAAGAGGAATCCTACAAAGGGCAGGGTTGAGGCAAGCCAGTAAAAATCAAATYCTCAAATCCTTCATCTCTGATTGAGCTGTTCAATATTCCACCAGAAAGACTGGCTGTTATCAATTGACCTCTTCAAAACAATTCCTTTCCCATCCCTCTTTTCACATAAAAGATGCATTCCCTAAAAACCCAGCCCCAGATTTGCTCTTTTTGTGAATACCTCAGTTAAACACCACAAGCTCCATTTCACTCCAGACCCTTAAATGAAATTACTTTGCTGCAAGYAGGAGAACAAAATTTCCTCTAATTCCAGACAATCCCTCTTGTGAAGGGAAATTTAAAAAATCCCTTACAACTGGCACCAGGTGACTTTCAACAATGTGGGTTTGATGAGTTATTAAACCAAGCCCTGCCTAGGAGGACAATGTGCCAGCAGAACTCCACATTTCCCAGTGTTTTCCATATTTTCTACGTTTTCCATATTTTCCATATTTTCCTTGTGCTCAGCTGTCCTTGTGAAGACTCAAGTGGCTCCATTACCACTCTGGCCTGAGTGTGCACATTTTAATTTTATTACTTAGATCATTCTTTTCTTTTAATTTTGTTACTTAGATAATTCTTTTCTTTTAAGATTTTTTAAACACAACTCCCAACTGTTCAACATAATGAGGTTTCATTTACAAACTTCCAACGAGCATGAGGGCAGAGAGAAAAGAAAAATCCCAGCTTTAAAACACACATTATTTTACAGCAAGGGAGAGAACAGCAAGCACTCATCTGAGGTGATTGGTTAGGATGACAGCTCTGCAGTGAAATATATTTTCATTTCAGGAGCCCCACAGCTATTCTGAATTTAATTGCATGGAAGACCACCAGGATTTCTTTCTCAAACACAAACCCAAAGCCTATCAGCAAAGAAACAACTCTTACGTGCAGGAAACCAATCTTTCTGAAGCCTACTACCAAAGAAACAATTATTACGTGCAGGAAACCAATCTGAGATGTTGAAATGGGTTAAAAGGAACCAAAAAGGCAAAATAATGAAGGGAAGTGCGACTTTCAAGCATGCACCAAACTGGGGTAAAAGGAGAAGTTTTAAATTAATTTATTAGCAGGGGGACAGTTGTACAGGAATAATGTTCCCACATGGTCAGGGAGAGGTGGAACGATGAGGAAGGAGGGGTCCTCCCTTCTCTTTGTATCCCTGAGGAGCAGAAATAAGATTTAAAACRCCTCTGAAGGTGCCCAGCGTTGTCTTACCTTGCTGGAGGTGGGCTCAGGGATGTGGAGGGCACCAGGTTCAGAGGAACTTGCAGCTGCCAAGAGAGAGAGAAAATGGGAATTACATTTTCCAGGTAAATTGGGTCAYGTTTCGAAGCAGAACAATGTAAAAAAGACATGAGATTGTAAATTAATTCTGCAATGTCTAATGCAGAAATGTTCCCCCTTCTGGGTCACGTTATAGGACACTGAATATTTGATAATTTGGGAGCAGGGAATGGCTGGAGAAATGGGAAAGAGTGKGATAAAGGCAGGTAATGAAGGGTGGGTCTGCAGATAACCCACTCCAGAGAAAACGTGTGAAATTAGAATTGCTGAACTAGGGGGAAGGAAACACAAGTTACTAAATTGTGCTACTCTGACACTTCCCATTCTCAGAGAGCACATGAATCACGGAGAAGGCTGAATATTTGTCACAGCTGTGATTTCAGCATCAAAAAGAAATAATTTTAGCTCCGATTTTAGGGGAGTTTCCAGAAAATCTGTCAGTTCAGCCAACCGGATYCTAAACTTCTCCATGATCTTCTGCAAGGGGAACTTTCTTTGGGGTTGGACCCACAAAGGAACTTTAGAAACCACTGTGGTGACCACGCGTGGTCAAGGGCCTTGGTGGCTTCATGGACCACCCTGAGGTGTCACAAGCTGCATTTTGAGASCTTTGAGTGCTTTTAAACTGATTTGTGAGCTGAATATTTTTAATTTCAAAGACGAAGAATCACCAGCAATACAAAAATATCAAAATGCTGAACCACAGCTTTTCGGTTTGGGTGGTAAAAAATGATGYCCTTAAGTTTTCTGCTCTCCAAAGYAGTGGGGTTTTATTCTTGGCAGTGACAAAACTCCAGTTCCACCCGCAGTCCTGACTCACTGGGAGTGTTTGGGAGGGGAAGTGGCCTAGCTCCACAAGCCTGCACTAAGAGCTATAGCTGGCAGCAAAAAGGAATGGTTTATATTCCAAAAAAAAATAGGATTCTGGAGTAAACAAACTATTTGCAAGTTCAGATTGGATTTTATAGCAGAGCAGAGGAGATATGAAACTTGGAAAGTATTTAAAAGCTCAAAGCAAAATATTTTATGTGAAACAAAATGTTGCATTCAATTCAAAGTTAATAGTTTCTGCTGGGGAAAAAAATGCCAACAATTCTGATTTTATTTTTCAAAGAGAATTTCTCTATATTGCTCTTACAAACTGTGCCAAATACAGACAAACACACGAATGTATCCAAATTTTAACCCCCATGAGTCCAGGCTGACTTCCCACACTTACTGAAGCATGAGCTGATGCAAACATTTGTATTTTCCCAGATTCCTGCTACCACCCAAACATGAAAAATGGTTTTAAGTCACTCTAAAATGTCTAAAAGAAGGAGATTTTGACAGGGGTTAAATMAACCCAAGGTGAGCTGCGGTGGAAGGGAGGTGTCCTGCTGGCTCCCTCCTTTGCTGGGCTGCCCACACTCCACTTCTCCTCTCCTACCTTTGGCATCTGTCTCACTTTGTGGTGAATCAGTGCAGCAAACGAGGCAGCAAAGAAACAACTCTCCCAAAAAAAGAGAGTTGTTTGCTGCCAGTTATCTCCCTGAATCAGCTCCTCACAGGGCAAACGAGCTCCGGGATCACATGGCTTGGGCAGCAGGAGGAAAAAAAAGATGATTCTATGATATCTGTGTAATGTATTTACATCAGCTGAGTTTGGAGTTGTCTTGTCTCTAATCTAAGACCTTACAGCACCCCTCTGTTTCAGATCTCTCCTTTCAGGTACAAATTATCTGGTTTTATGCCCACTGAGAGAAGGGAAAAAATCCCCAAACCTACCCACAATTTGAAAATTTCTCAAAAGCAATTACAAGGCAATTCATGCTGTTGTTTCTGGAATACAAAGGAGGCCA
The DNA here is from genome assembly GCA_014549065.1 of Cardinalis cardinalis. Taxonomy (NCBI): domain Eukaryota; kingdom Metazoa; phylum Chordata; class Aves; order Passeriformes; family Cardinalidae; genus Cardinalis; species Cardinalis cardinalis. The sequence continues at coordinate 307,747 of JACDOX010000305.1, forward strand.
AGACTATTCTCAAATGTCTTTTTTGCAACAGCTCATAGGTTTTCCTTTTTTCTCTGTGAACCTTTATTATTGGAGCTCTCCTTCTCAGGCCCTGTGCACTCAGTGTTTTATRGATAAAGCCTCAGATTTTTGCTGCAGGCTCATGTTCCAGCCCCACTGGAGGCTTAGCTGGCACTGCAAGACATCCCCATCTCTCATTCCCATGGCAAACTGCTCAGGGAATGGGATTAAAACTCCTAATATCCCCCAGGATGACTCTCAGGCACATCCTAGGGGACAGATCCGTCAGCTGCTTCACAGCTTGTGTTTAGCAAATACATTTTTTCCTGTGGAAATCCTGCCTAACAGGTTAAAAGGGGATTTTCCTTCTTTTTTTTCACTCGATAACCCACAGCAAAAACTGAAGTGTGATGGTAGAAATAGCTAAAGCTGACCTGAGACCCCCCCCAGCCCTCCTTTTCATCTCCAGCACCTTCCCTGCAGCACGGGGAACTCGGGATCAGACCAAGAGCTCCACTTTGGAAAGCTCAGCCTGAAGGGAGGAGAGAAAATCCCTGCTCAGCCTCATCCCCGAGCTGATCCACTRGATCCCCATCCCAGGGGAGGTGTGGGAGTGTGGGAGGAGGTGGGAGGACAGGTCTGGCCCCTTCCACACTTTCAGGAGCTGCAGGGAAGAGCTGGTCCGAGACAAGAACGTTCACAGGAAACCTTCCGCCTAAAATAGGCGTTGTTCTTCTACACCTCCCACTGAACAGTGGGTACAAGCCAGGAATACAGACTTTGGAAGCGGATTCCGAAGAGCTCTGAGGAATGCATCAAAAAAGTCCATATGGTTTTGCCAAATCAAGTGTGCAGAAACTGGGTAAATTTAGCCRAGCGCTGAGGAGCTAAAATTTGTCTCGTTTGACCCAAGTGGAAGGAACGGAGTCATGAGGCTCTTAGACACAAATCCATCTGACTGAATCAGCTCGGGGAGGGCAGGAATTGATGAGTAACACATTATTTCATGTGTGGAAACAAAAGGACACCTCGGCTCCCAGAGGAGCGCCGAGGAACAGGAAAGCAATCCCCAGACAGGTCTAAATAATGCGACTTTCTCCAACATATTTAGGCGGTGAAATTCCGAGTGACAAGCGCTTGGCGCTCCGACAGCTGGGCCCACGGCTCCCAAGTTTTCCTCCTGTAGTTCCAAAGAGTGAAAGCTTTGTTTGAAATGGAGGTGGAAATTCTTACAATGAGACAGGAGGTGAAAGCTCTGAGGAGAGCGACGCGTTGCTCATTGTAAAAATCGCCCGTGCCCCRAAGAGCGAGGTGCCAAGAAAAGAAGGAAAGACTTCCCAAGGCTCCCAACACCATCCTGTTTCCATCTGCACTGGGAGAGCACAGCCTGGCACTGCTCCTGCCATGCCCCTGGATCACCCTTCAGATTTCCTAGCCACATCCCAAGAATACCTCTCTGGAGCCTTTGGAGGCTGTGYTTCAGGTCAGGCTCAACTCCACAAAATTCCAGTGGCCGAAATTTTCCATGCACAAACTTACAGGAGTAAATCTGGACTAGGAGCTTCTTCCTCACCTCAGATCCTGGGATCTTTTAGGCCTCCTATGACAAGAAGGACATTGAGGGGCTGGAGTGTGTCCAGGGAAGGGAATGGAGCTGGGAAGGTCCTGGGGCCCCAGGAGGGGCTGAGGGAGCTGGAAAGGGGCTCGGCCTGGAGAAAAGGAGGATCTAGGAGGGAAAAACTCTGCATCAAAGCCTTCCTCAGAGTCCCCTGACTTTTTTTTCCTCTCATGTCTTCTCCCACTTTCTGATTTTCCCCTCACGGCAGGAGAGACCCTGAAGGGAGCAGAGCTGGGAAAGGGCTGGGAAATTCCTGAGGGAGTTGGGAAGGGGCTTGGCCTGGAGAAAAGGAGGATCCAGAAGGGRAAAACTCYRCAGCAGAACCCTYCACAAACTTCCCACACTTTTTTTTCCCYTCGTGTTTTCTCCCGCTTGATTTTCCTCTCACGTCAAGGGAGACCCTGAGGGGCTGGGAAGGGGCCAGGGAAGGAAACAGAGCTGGGAAGGGGCTGGAGAATCCCTGAGGGAGCCGGGMAGGGGCTGSAGAATCCCTGAGGGAGCCGGGCAGGGGCTGCAGAATCCCTGAGGGAGCCGGGCAGGGGCTGCAGAATCCCTGAGGGAGCCGGGCAGGGGCTGCAGAATCCCTGAGGGAGCCGGGCAGGGGCTGCAGAATCCCTGAGGGAGCCGGGCAGGGGCTGCAGAATCCCTGAGGGAGCCGGGCAGGGGCTCACCTGGAGCCAAGGAGGATCCCCTGGGATCTTTTCCCTCTCTGGAATTCCCTGCCAGGAGGGCACAGCCGGGGGGGTCGGGCTCTGCTCCAGGGAACAGGGACAGGAGCAGAGGGAACGGCCTCAGGCCGGCCCAGGGCAGCTCAGGGTGGATTTTGGGGCAATTCCTTCAGGAAAAGGTGCTCAGGTGGAGTCCCCATCCCTGCAGGGATTTCACAGCCCTGTGGATGTGGCACTTGGGGACATGGGGCAGTGYTGGCCTTGGCAGTGCTGGGGAATGGTTGGACTCAATGTTTGAGGGTTTGTCCAATATTTATTATTCTTTTATTCTCTGATTTCTGAACACTTCCTCCCTCCCTCCTCATCTGCCCTCTGTGAGCAGAAACTTTCAGCAGAAACTTCAAATATTTCCCTGAATTCCCCTTGGGAAACAGGCAGATTAGGATCCCACCAAAACCCCTATTTCTGACATTACTGCCATGTCAAAAGAGTGGAGAATAATCAACCACCACACACAACAAAGTCCCCCAGATTCACACAACAAGAAAAAGTGCAACTAGAAAAGGAAGGGCAAGCTAAGCACCAATGATAATTTCAATGTAAGGCAATCATTTATAAATCTGAGTACAAACCTGTGAAGRGCAGTGTTTGTGTAATGGGAAATACAAGGGTGAACACATCTACAGGAAAGAGACACATGAAAGTCCTTTGGTGATTGAACTTGTAGAGTTACCTAGAAAATATCTAAAGATTTAAAGCTCCTTTTCAGTCACACTAAGCCAGTCCTTTCCATACACACAGAAATGTAGGAACCTGATGATGGAACACCCAGGATGTTGTTCTGAGAGCAGTGAAACCCCAGAATCCAGGAGCTGCAGGTGAATCCTGGAACTGAACAAGCTTTCCCATCCAAACCCACACTTCTAGAAATCCTCATCTATTAAAAAATATGATTATGTTTTTCAAAAACATCAGCTCATGGTTCTACAACTTTCACCATCCTCTCTTCCCCCTCAAACCTTTAATTAAGTCTCCACTCTGCTTCCAAGCAGCAGCAGCAGCCTAATGGCTTCAGAATATTTCCTTACAAACTTCAAAACACCCAGACTTGCTGTGAGTTGCAGGCTTTGAACRCGAGCTGCTTAAATAATCCCTTTTATTTTTATTTATTCTTGAAAATATCAGATTCTAATCCTCTCTAACCACTGCCATAAAAAAAAAAAAAAACTTCATAGCTCTTTGGAATATTTTCCTTTTTTGCCACTTTAGTGAGGAATCTATGTGTAACTATGCAGGATTTCTTACTTGAAAAGTGTTCACAGCTGCAAAAAAAGAAAAAGCATAAAAATGGTTTTCATCAGCAGATCTTAAGGAACTTTTACAAAGCGCTGTTTCTAACAGATGGGGAACCTGAGACTCAGGCAGGAACTTCCCTAAGTCACCCAACAAGGTATTGCAAGCTGAGTTTCTGCTGCGTGAGCATTTTGCTCTTGTGGCTCTTYAGGACTACCCTAAGAGACCTTCAGGAATGGCATTAAAATAAAACCAGCTTTTATGGCATCAGATTGGGAGTTTTCTTTGATGAGAGGGGAACACACCCTCAAAAATGGCACCTTGGGAAGATGAGGGGAGGAGAGGGCCTGGGGTAGYGTGAAAGTAAATCTGCCACTATGAGTTTTGAGTTTTGTGTTTTGCACAATAAAACATTAAATTCCACACTGGTTTGGGGTGGAAGGACCTTATAACTCATCCCATCCCACCCCTGCCATGGGCAGGGACACCTTCCACTATCCCAGGCTGTTACAACCTGGCCTTGGACACTCCAGGGATGTGGTGGCCATGGACAGACACCTGAATACAAAACAGGAATTTCTCCAGCTGTAGGAATTGTCCTGTATTTTACTGCGAAACAAAAACGCAGCAGAAGAAGTGAGCTTGGTCTTTCACATCACCACAAGCAAACATCACCTTCCAGTTTTGAGGTAAACTGGATTTTGAGCAGCTGAAGGTTAATACATAAATTTGTATTTTTATTTACTGTTGTAGAACATTCACGGCAGTTTTCTAAAAACCTCCACTTATCCTGCCTGCAGTGCTGTGCTCCCCTCAGATTCCTCTGATGGATTAATAGAGCAGAGCCTGCTGTGAATGCAAGACACATTTCCTCACAGATTTGTTTGAAATATAAACTCGGGGCTTAGTTTGCTAAACATTTGTTTTCTTCCCATTTTGATATTTGGAAAGAAAATAGAGAGCTCATAATTAGTCAAACATTCACTGGAGAATGAAATAACCACCAGTCCCTTTAATCTGTTGTTCAGAATTCTGCAGGATCTGGAGCTCTATAAATAAATCCTTGCTTGCTCTTTTTTATATTTGTACCAGTGGAAAGAAATCCTTGACTCTAACTCGCTAACAAAGACTTTAGCACTGCATTCTGAGGTGTGAACCAACAAGGAAAGTTATTATTTTTTATGACTTGCCCGTTTAAACAAAAGGAGGCAAAGTCTAGGACATTCAGATTTGTAACATCAAAGGAAGCGCTGCTCCTTGGCAGATATTTAATAAGGGATCCCAAGCCATTGCCCAGCTTCCTTGGTGGTCTGAGGTCACAGTTTCATATTTCAAAGGCTGGGAGTGAGGAGATTTGCATCTGCACGTGTCTCCTGGCCTGAAAGGGATCTTTAACAGCTCTGGAGGTGGCAACTCCAACGTCCTGCCCACCTCGGCTCACAGGGGAAGCAGGAACATTTGCAAAGGGATTTCAGATGGGAATAACCCAACACTTCCAGGCTGAGCACACAGCCACTCAGCTGCACCATTCTTTTTATACATCTTGGTGGGATTTGTCCAGCTGGAAGTGTGCAGGAATTACAAGGCAGCTCCCAGCAGTTGCTAACTTGCAGCAGTGAAAATGGAAGGTTTGAAATAATTGCCCACTTTCCTCTGACACAAACCAATTCAGATGTTTTCAAAGTCCCAGTGACAGGCTGGAGTGCAACACTTCAAAATTGCTCTTCCAGCAAGTGGGAAACTGCTTTAATAAAATTTAGGCAACAATTGTGTGTTCAACAGAATAATCTTCTACTCTAGACCTACTTGAACACCTGAGATGGAGAATAAATATTGAACCAACAGRTCTGGGAACTGACTTGCTGGTACTTCATGTTCTGGGGGATGGGAAAGCTTGATGTTGTTCAGTTTTAAGTTCTGTCCTTGATTCAAACACACTGAAGCAAAATTCTCAAAGACTAATGAGGTCAATTATTTTTCAGGTCCTCTCAAATTTGTAACTTCTGGGTGCCAAGAGGGTAATGCTGTGGTGAAGGAAATGAAACTCCTGTGTTACACAAATACTGCAGGGCAGGAGAGAGGGGTGGGAGATTAGGCTGACCTAACTCATCTATCACAGAATCCCAGARTGGTTTGGGTTGGAAGAAAACCCCAAGAACATCACAATCCACCCCTGCCATGGGCAGGGACACCTTCCACTATCCCAGGCTGCTCCAAGCCCATCCAGCCTGGCTTTGGACACCTCCAGGGATCCAGGAACAGCCACAGCTTCTCTGGGCACCTGTGCCAGGGCCTGCCCACCCTCCCAGGGAAGAATTTCTTACTAATATCTAATTAAAATCTCTTTTTCAGCTTAAAACCATTCCTCTTTGTCCCATCACTACCTGCCCACGTAAAAAGTCACTCTCCTCCAAGCCCTTTTCCATGCATATCCCCTGTACCTGCCACCCAAACCAAGTCACTAATTGAAAGATTATTTCTGGTCTGTAATAAACAGCACATATTATTCCCATTCATTATTTTGCATAAAGAATGCAGGCCAATTTGTRTTATTTATGTGAAATTAGAACATTGGGGGTGTAAAGAGTCTTCAGACTGGAAATTTGGCTGTTGCCTCACTGAGTAATTTGGTGTTTGCATTAACGACTTGCTAACGTTTCAATCAAGCAGAAGAGGTGATTACACAAGGCCTCTGCCAAAGAGGTTGAGTGGCTCCAAAACCTGAGGGCAGACAAAAGCCCAGGAAAACAAATAACCAAAGTGTGTTCTCCTAAAGGCAAAGAATTCCAGAAGCCAGGAGCACGGAGGGGCTCACGCTAAACCAGGCAGAGGGATGGCACTGAGCCCCTCCTGCCAAGGTCTGCAACACCAGGCTGGGACTGAGGCAATAAATAACCCCGGACAGGGAGAGAACCAGATCCATAAAGGATAACTTTCGGGATATGAGAGGTTTGGAGACCAAGGAGAAAAACAGAGGGCTTCTTTCCTCTCATCTCCATCATTAAAAACTTCCATAATTGCATTCATTTCTTCAGGATCGTTGAAAAACTCTGATTTTCTTCCATGTTTGTGGGATCAGGCAAAGGTCAAGGCAACTGTGCTCTTGAAAAATAGGTATTTTAGGATCATGAGGGCGCTCTCATCAGCTCTTCAAGGTACAGAAYTTCTGGGCTGCAGGGCTGATCTGAGGATGCCTTGGGAGGAATGCCCTGCAGTGATTTCCATCAGCCAGCTGACAAGCTTCCCACAAACACCATTCCCACAGGAAAAAGACCTTCTGAATCCCAAGCAATTGTGGAACATCACCCAGGAGAAAGTATCWCACAGCACAGATTCCAGAGCAGTAGCTTCAACCCCTGGGTTCTGAGAAAGAGAAATTTTTCTGYGGAGAAATTGGGAAAAGCTTTTTCTCGCACTTTGGTGCACATGATGAGGAGCTGGAACCATGAGAGGGAAACACATGGGAACAAAATCCATGGTGTGGACAGCAGGGAGAAGGAGTAAACACCCATACCCATCTCTGCACAGTCAGGATCTCCACTTGTACCCAAAATATCTTTACAGGGCACCCTGAGAGCTGATTTCATCTCCAATCAGTTCAAAACAGACAAATAAACTGGAGAACATGGACACTGTGACATCTCCACCTCTTTTTGCAGCCTGGTCTCACCTGCTGAGACACCCTGAGCCAGGCTGGCTCTGTGGCTTAGGACAGAGCCCCCTGCCAGGRCTAAAACACCCTGAAATGATTATTTCCCTGAGCTGAACCAACATTTATCAACCTTAAAGATGTTTCCCTGAAAAAGCTCTGGGTCTGCCTGGTCATGGAGCTTTGGGCAGGCTGGGATACAGAGGGAATATCAAATGCAGCAGCACGAGGATATTTCACAGTTGGACTTGGGATGGATTTGGGGCGTTCATCTGCAGCACCGGGCAAGGAGGTGACAGCAAAACACCCCAAAAAGCAGAACACAAAGCACAGGGAGAGGGTTCAAGCCCACCTGCAGCTTTAGGCCACRCTTTAGGTTCCACAGAAACTCCCAGGGGAAAAGCTGCAGCCGTCTAATTCCTACAGCACTTCCACTCGGCTTTCAGGAGAAAAACTGAAGTGGGAGTAGCAGTAGTTTCACACATACAAAAAGAGCCCTATTTTTAAGAGAAAAAAAAAAGGGGAAAAAAAAAAAAGAAAAGGCTAAAGAAGCAGGAAGCGGAGGAGTAAATGACAGTGGTAGGGAGAAGAGATGTCTCCTTCCATTTAGACAAGCAGACATACTCTTGCAATTTAATGGATTAGAAGGACTTGGAGATATTTACTGTCTAGCCACGTAAGTACATTCCAGCTCTTGATTTGCTTTTAGCATCAAAACCAGTCATATATTACATCAGTGGGATTCTTGTTTGTTGAAATAAGTGAATAATTTGGGGAGTATATTCAATTCACTSTTTTTACATTCCCCTGTTTCATCTGGTCTCAATTTCCACAAGATGCTCTTTGGGAAACTGCAGCTGGGAGCACGTGGCCAGCGAGACAGGTTGGTCAAGGGCTGACATCTCCACTCATTTGCTGGGCTGCATGTTAAATTAATAATGTTAATGTTAAATTAATAACATGCAGGCTGAGCTGGAACGAACTTGACATGCATCACTTTGGGGGGTTTGGTGTGCAGAGTTCAGGGACTCAACTCAGATAAGCCAATTTCATGGCTCATCTTTCATCCCCTCATTCTCAGCCTCCCCCATGTCCCCATTCCCCTCCTTCAAGATGAGCCAGTTGGGGGGACTAAAATGGCACAAAAAGCCTTTTTTTTTCCTTTTGGCAGTGTGGATTTTCTGCTGGTTTAGGGCTCTCAACTGGCTCCTGGARAGGTCAAGAAGTCGGCACAGAAAATAAAGCCCAAGCCAGGAAAAGAGGAAGGAACAGATTGCTGTACCATCAACCCCACCATCAAAGTACCTGGCAACGGCTTCGCACTTGTTCTTCTCATGGAAAAAAAAAAAAAAAGTAACAGTTCTGAAATAGGTAGGATCTTGTTTCTATTGCTAAAGCCTGCTACTTCTGAAGTGACAACCTTCTGATGTTCTGTGGAGCAACAACCACGGCAACGTCCCCTAAAAAAATCTTAACCCGCCGTCCTTTTTTCCTATTGCAGGGCTGAAAATTCAGCCAGTCAGAGATAGCCAGTAAAAACAGAAACATCAGCCATCTAAATTCCCATAATATTGACTTGAAACAAAATACACCAGTGTTTACTCTATTGCTTTGGCGTGGGTTGGTTTGTTTGCAGTCAAACCGTAATTTATACTGGCTCCTCACATATTGATATGTTGAGGAAATAAACAGTAAATACTATTTCCAATCCATCTGTTTAACTTGTTAGAAAAACAACAGTCAGAGGCTTTTGAGAATTGTAGTCTTTCTGTACAAACCCAAATTGGGAACTGGAGTTTTGTTTCGCTCCGAGTGCTCTGTGTGGGTTTGGATGAAGTGTGGCTCCAGCCTGAATTCCCAGCTCTCACTCCAGGTCCTGGCAGAGCTGTGAGGAGTTTGCAGGGATTGTCTGGAGGGGACCCACCACATCTGGGAGCCTGGCTGGAGCCATCCCACTCCTCCCTGCTTCTCCTTGTCTGACACATGGCTGGGAATTTTAAGGAAAACCTCACCCACCAACAGGGAGCTTTCCATGAACTCGGCTCCTTCCCTGTTCTCCTGCTGGCTCTGGAGTGGAGACTCAGCKGGGGCATGAAAAATTATTTTAATCTTCAGTTCTTAACAGAAAAATGAAGGTATTGGTGTAACATTTGTTCTTGAAATTCATCAAGCACTGAGCAGCTTTTGTGGGCTGCTCTGTCCTAGGGGCAGCACTGCTCCGAGGGTTTCAGCTGGACAGGGACACACAGGGACACTGCTGGAAAAGGAGGTCTGGGAATTCATCCCACTCCAGCCTTGTGGTGTTTAAAGAAGCCMGGATGGACAGGGCTGGTCTTGTGGAAAGTGTCAGGTTGGAAATAGAGGGGTTCTAAGGCTCCTTCCCATCCAAACCATCCTGGGATTCTGGGTTTCTCTGAAAGGTGAGGCCTTGGCATTTAAGTGTTAAATGCTTTGGCAAGTTGTCCAGAAGGGCACAG
>JACDOX010000305.1:334382-350920 GCA_014549065.1 Cardinalis cardinalis
CCAAGAGCAGCTGCCCTCAGCTGTTTAACTCTTCTGGCTCCCCAAAATCCAACAGAATCATGGAATGGTTTGGCTTGGAAAGGACCTTCAGAGGTGCAGCTCCAATTTCCAAATTGGAGGAATCTTCTCCTCACTGGATAAACAGAACAAACGCAGCCTGGGCTCTGCTGGTGCCACCAAAACCTTCACAAAAAATCAGAATACTTCCAAGTTGGGATTGTTGTTCCTCAAAGAGAAGGAGCATATTTTGTAGGGTAAAAAAAGCCTTCTATTCTGCTACAATTAATGCTGGATTTTTTCATTGTGGTAGCAGCTAAATCCCTGTATCTGGTGCAACCCAAGAGCAGCTGCCCTCAGCTGTTTAACTTTAAACCCCAGTTTCTCATTGCAAGCTTCCCAGTTGCTCCATATCCAGCATTTTCCTCCCTGAGCTGACATCTGAAATTCGTCCCTGGTTTACAAGGCTCCAGCAGGCATTTTTAGATGTATTCCTTAAATGTCATTTACAGAGGTTACCGCCTTGGAATATCTAAAAGCAACTGCAGCTGTATCTCCCTAAAAAAAGAAAACGAGTTCCATTTATATTGTATTCACGACACCAGAACCAAAAGCATCCATGGATTCCAAATTATTGAAGGATGTGCCTATTTTTGCTCCCACTATAATTGTGAGGAAAATAACCAACCCTTAAAAAAAAAAAAGGAAAAAATAAAGTGACATATTTCATAACAAGCAGTAGGGTTTGAAAGCCCCATCCTGTTTCTTGTTGATTTTTCAAAACACAAAGATATTGGAGATTCATGGAATGGCTGAGGTTGGAAAAGATCTCCAAGATCATCCAGTCCAAGCTGTGCCCAATCCCYACCTTGTCCCCAGCCCAGAGCCCTGAGTGCCACATCCAGGAATTCCTGGGACATCCAGGCATCCCTCAGAGCTTTTACATCCACTCCCTGTGCCTTTATAAATTCAAATTATTTTGGAAAATTAATCTCAATAATAAAACTCCAATTTAAATCTTYACCTGTTGGATACTCAGTTTCCCTCTAATTCAGGGTAAAGATAAAATAATTCTAATCTTACAGCCACCACTTGGGATTTAGATCAACATTTATCTCTTGTATCCTTGATGGAACCTCATCTATTTCAAACCAAGTTGRTCCAAAATATTGGATTTTTTTATTTTTCCTACATTCCACAACGATCTGTGTTGATTTTACTGTTTGGATTCTAAGGCTGACTTCAGCAATACTTAATCTGTTTTATTCATTTTTGACACTCTTATATTTCAAAAAAAGGACCATTYATAGACAGAAAACCAATTTTTCCCCAAGATCATGTGTGATTTCCACATCCCAAGATTTTTCTCATGCCAGTATTTGTCCAGTCAAGTGTTGAAATATAATTTTAAACCCAGTACCATACCCAGCTCCTATGGGGGTGACAACCACAATTTGGCCCAGGAAAGCAGGAAAAATGGGAAACTTCCCGAAGGAAAATGAGGGAAATTTCCTGGGAGAGGAGTGGAACGAGAGTGAGTGACCAAGGCTCTGGGAGCACCCAGCAAAGGCACACAGGGGTACAGAGAAAAGGAATGTTAAATAATGGGAATGTTAAAGCTTTCCTGGGCTGAGGCAGAGGATTCCAGGATGTTTGGGATGGTCCTAAGGGCAGAACCTGGCCTTGACATGGGATGTGGCTTTGGGATGTCTGCTGGATATTCCTGTTACACATCCTGGRGGAAACCTGTGGGATTTTCACTCGCCTCCTGCTTAATGCTGAATTGTTGATTAGATTTTTTTTGTTTTTTCTGACTTAGAGATGGGGTAACTCAGAGGTGTTTTAAAGATTTCTATTCCATTTTCAGTCTCATGAGAAGGGTGAGACAATACAGATGTTAGAATTCATAACATCACAATCAGGAGCCAAAYATTTCYTAATTAYARYACATTKTAAGTGCTTCTTGGCCTATCAGCTTTAGCCACACCATGCYGCAAATGCCTTAAAACCAATAATCTAAAATTACCCCTCGTGACTCCTACTACAATGCATCTTTCATAGTTCCATTCCTCCAAAGTATCCAGTCTTATTCACATTTGTAGAATTTGTACAATTTCTAGAATTTGTAGAATTAGTACAATTTGTAGAGTTTTTAGAATTTGTAGAATTAGTACAATTTGCAGAGTTTTTAGAATTTGTAGAATTTGTGGAATTCTCTGCAAATCCATTTCCCACGCTGAATGAATAAGCTCTAATTGGAGCTAATTCTGGGATGAGGCAGGAGGTGAGGTCTGATCTCGCTGAGAATTTCACTGCAGACAGGGATGGGAAGTAAGGAAAGGAGTGGAGGAACAGCAGAATTAGGGATTAACAAACTGCCCAGCATTGCACCCACAGCACACAGGAGGCCCTGGCATCTCCTCAGCACCAGAATCAGGGAACAACCCAGGCTGGGAGGAGAATTCCAGTCCAACCTTCCTCCCCAAAACCCACCCCAGCTTCCTCAGAGTTAAACCAGCAACGCCCTGAAAACCTCCAAGGCACCACCCCAACACTTCTGAGCAACTCTTCCCCAGCTTGGCTGTCTAATGAGGCAGAGGGATATTTTTAAATGCCCATGACACCATTAGCCAAGTTTAGCTTGGCTTTGGGTAAATAAACAGAACAAGCAAATCATTTGCGATGAGTTAATAGACAGATCCCCGAACGCACGGGAACACCACCTACGGATCCATACAGCATATGGAACTTGTTGGGAGAGGAGATTGCATCTCCATCCTCCACAACAACAGTCAATAGCAGCTATAAATACCCCGGGGTTTGTCACATATTTGGGTTTTTTTGTCATTTGGAAGGTGGGAGAGCCCAAACAAGTGTGGCTGCAGCGGGGAAGTCGCTGCTCGCCGCGATTTCCAGGCACAATTATGCAGATTTGTTCACACAGCCTGCACAGATTTCTCACTGCTGCCCCTGACCCCAGCTCGGATAATCTATATTTTAGTGCTGCAAACCAGACTGGGAGGCTTTTTCTTGCTGACTGTGCTGAAAATCCAGCTCCAGGCTGCTCACAAACAGCGTTTAATTGCTGTGAGGTTCCCCCCACTCTTCCATAAAGACAACAGCCAGCAAACTCAGGGCTCTGGGAGAAGCAGGAGACACAGATTTCTCCACTGGACATTGAAATAGTAGAATAATGGTGGCAATAAACTGTCAGCAACTACAAGCCAGAYAAATAAAGGGGCTTTAATTTTCCTCTTGCAGCTCCAGCTCCCATCCCAAGTAGTTGGCATCTCCTACTCACAGCTCCCTGCACACACGGGCAGCTACTCAAAGGTTCAGCTCCCCATGGAATTCTCTTTGCTCCAGCCTTTAATGTCCTTTTTGTACCTTCACTCACCCCCACTGCCCACTTAACAACCTTACTCCTTCTTTTGATGTTTATATTTCAATATTTTTCCTCCCACAGTTCCACAGAGCAGGCCCCACGCTCTGTTTATGAGAAGCTTGGTTTACAAACAGCAAATTTTTGCTACAAATAATGGGAAGAAAGGGGAAAATCAGGTAGATTTGGTGGGAATATTTTTGGCAATGCTTCTGCAGTGACCACATTCCACAGCACACAGCCCCTTACACCAACCTAGCCCGAAAGTCCTGCAGGGTATTTTCCTCCATAAATCCAATTAGTATTAATTGGAGCCACATCCACGTTTTGAAAGAGAAACACAGGCTAAGAAGTGACTGATCAGAGTGGGATTAGTTACCCATCCCAACCACCAAAATGTGATCAACGCCAGGCAGAGCTCCACGCTGAGATCACTCCCTGCTCAATTCCCTGTGCTCCAGGATGAGAGCCACCAGAAGTTGCTCTTGCCCTTGAAATGATCTCTTCACAGAAAAACTTTCCTCAGTCATCATCAGATTTTCTTGTCATTTCTCTAATCAGCACATGCTGCTGGAAAACTAATTTGGGGGAAAATACATATATATATCCACAGACATTAAAATCCACCTGCTGACTATATATAGATATACTTAACATTTCAAAGTAAATGATACAGCCACACAGAAGAATCTCTTCATGGCTTTCAGACCCTTTTTGCTAATAAATCACTAATTCCCAAACTTTATTCATGAAAAACAGAAGGGGAGAGAAAATGAGTCTGGTTTATTTTAGGAAATGCAAAGGGAAGGATGTAACAATGGCTCTGGGGTGTCTCCCTGTATTTCCAGAAGGATTTAAATCAGGATTTGTTGGAAAATATTCCAGTACAGCTTGAAACTGGGCTTTGTGGAAGTGGCTGGTGTGAATTAATAATAATTTTGGATTTTTTTTAAGTTGATTGTTGTTAGAAAATTCTTCACAGGGCAGGTAAGCCAGGCATCCAAAACATTGGATGTTTATTTTTAAACACTGAGTGGACAAAACAATATGAAATAAAAACCCTAAAATACCTACATTGATGTCCCTTCTTAAAAATGAGATTCAGAAATTAGTCTAGAGACCTTAAGTGAAGTTAAAATTTAAAAGAAGAAACAGAAACTAGTTAGTTTAACAGAAATCAGTTAACTGTAATTATATWTTTTTTATATATGTAYATGTAGGATAAAGATATGATAAAGATGGAGAACAGAAATTTTTTCACAAACCATAAAGCAAGAACAGGAAATCTAGGGGGAAAAAAACCCTGGAAAAAATCAGTTCCAACTACAACCTGCTGATGGGAAATTCCTGAGCAGCAGAAAGCCAAAGATGGCAAATACTGAATTTGAAGGAATTTCTCGCTCAACCTCCCCAGAGAAAACCCAAAAAGGCCCTAAATGCAAGTGCTAAATGCAGAGTCATCCYGAGATTGTCAGAGACTGCAATAAATAGATTTTCACACCTATTTTGAACCCCACATCCAAAGGTTCTGTGACAACAATKAAACCCTATAAAATTCCCCCTCCTTCCAAGTGGTGCCACAAACAAAAGGGAGACAAAGAATTCTGGGAAGGAGCATTACAGCATTTTTATTTCTCATGAGAAGGAGGAAAACTGACTCCAAACTCGTTTTAGCTGAATTTTTCAAAGCACAGGACTCTGGCCAAAACTTTCTGTCCAGGTAGAATCAGCAATTCCTCCTGGCAAAGAATTTCTTAACCAAAAATCCTTTCTCAGGGAATGTTTAAGGGGGGTAGGAACAGAGACAGAAATTTATTTTTCAAACTAAAACCTGCTCCTAAACACAGGGAGTGCTTCAGACCCAGMTTTTATAGCAGAGCTAAACTAAAAAAATCTGGAAGTTTATAATGGAAATGCTGACAGACCCTAAAATACAGCGACACCAGTGTGTGTCACTATAATAAAGTGGCATTTAGGACTTTTTTATTTTTCTTTTGCTAGACTTTGATTCCTGCAAAGGTCACATTTGAATAAAACTATCAGTAAACCTCATTAAAAGTATCAGCTCTGCCAGAAAGGCCTTCTTTTTATTATTTCTTTTTTTTTTTTTAACTTAACAAATTGGTTTTTCTCCAATTTTTTCTCCTGCATCACTCTGGGTGGAGACCCACGAAGGGCAGAGGAGGATGCAGGATTTCCCTGGAGCTGAATTCCCAGAGGATGAACAAATATTTTTTTTTCTCCAATTTTTTCTCCAGTTAGGGAAAAAATTGGTTTTTCTCCATTTTTTTCTCCAATTATAGAAGAAATTGTTTTTTCTCCAATTTTTTTCTCCTGCATCACTCTGGGTGGAGACCCACGAAGGGCAGAGGAGGATGCAGGATTTCCCTGGAGCTGAATTCCCAGAGGATGGAGCACAGAGCCAGGCAAACCCTCTTGGCTCTGGCCCAAGCCTCTTTTCTCCCTGATTATATCCCCATGGGGTGCTTAGGGAGCTTAAACACTGCATGGGATTTTCCAGCAGAAGAAAGGCCCCACAGCCAAAATTCACCATCAGCTTTGCACTAAAAGGAAGCAGATTCCRGGGCACACACACACCTGGCCTTCCTTTGCCTTGCTGCCTTCCCACCAGAATTCCAATTATGATGGAAAAATTACTAAGAGTTTGTTTTAACCATTGGAAGGACTGGAAGTTCTGCCTAAAATTCAGTTTGTGGAGCGCTCTCCGCTGGAAAACTCAGCAGAATTTGTGATTGAAAATTTAGACTTTAAAATTCAGAATTTAGGAGCTGAAATGAAGGATTCAGAATTGGAAATCCAGGCATTAGGACAGCAGCAGGGTTCCTTTTCCCAACAGGTTTTTAATACTTTGAGATTTAACACAGATTTAAAGGTGGGGCTGCTGACATGAACACCTGTTTTGGGATGCTCAGGGATAAATCCACAGCCCTCAGCTCCTTCACCAGCTAAAGGAGGAGACAAATATCAGGGAATGATTCCCAGGAGCTGGATGGAATATCCCAGAGCTTCAGAGGAGCTAAAAACCAAACCAAACAAAAAAAAAAATCACACATATAAAACTACTGCTACAAATTCTGGTGACTGTTTGGCTTCCTCTGCTTCTCCTATGGATTTAATATCTAATACCAATTAAAAATATCCTGTTTTCATACTGGGAATTATGGAAACTGCACAAAATGCATCTCCCCTAACCACTGCTACCTATGCCACTTCCACGGTGCATTCTCCCAAGTGGGAAAACTGGAAAAGAAGGATTCCCAAATGCAAAAGTAGAGTGTTTATGGGTCAGGGGTGGGAAAAAAAATCCTACCTATGCATGTTGAACTCAAATTTGCTGTGTACAAYATTCTCAGAAAGTGGAGTAGAGTTTTGTACAAATTGCCTGAATCCAAAAGGAAATGTCTGTCCTTATCTGGCTTTTRTTGCAGTTATCAGCAATTCCCMCCCCTGGCAGTGCCCAAGGCCAGGCTGGACAGGGTTTGGAGCACCCTGGGATAGGGAAAGGTGTCCCAGCCCATGGCAGGGGTGGATTGGATGATGTTTATGGCCCCTTCCAGCCCAAACCATCCCAGGATTGTGGGATTCCATTTTCCCCCAGTTCTGTCCCCCCCAGAAGTGTCCTAAAAGATCATTTTAGACTTTGCCCATGGCAGCCCAGGCTGAGCCCCCCTCACTGTGCAAACCCTTGGCTCTGTGGGGCGTGAAGGGCTCAGGAAAGGCCCCCAAGAAGAGAAATAAGGGATCAAAAGACAAACCCAAAGTCATGGGACGATCCATCTGATTGATGAAGGAGCACACGGAGGCTCTGCCTCCCACATCAGTGGCTGCTGCTGGTTTTGCAGATYCTGCAGGGTGCTTTTGTCCTTCCCTGCTGTCCCCAGGCAGGGAGTGCTCCGTGCTGGGCTCTCACTCATTTCCTCTGCCACGGGGAGCAGCTCCTTCCACACTCCCCAAGGGAATCCTGCTGAGCAAATCAAAGGGACAGCTTCCTCCTGCTGCCTCTGCCAGCCCTCTGCCACCACCACACTGGGGTGRGAGGTGGAGGCACTGCAGGATAAGGACCAGTGGTTCCTGATGGTATCAGAGCAGCCCCAGAGAGCTCCATGGGCAGAGCCAGGAGACTCCTGCAGCTGGGCAGTCAGGAGGAGATGCCTGTGGTCACTGGGCAATCAGGAGCTCGCTGGTGATACTCACACTCTGCTAAAATGAGGGTCACACACCACCAAGAGTCCACAAGCCCCAGATGGGCAATTCTCCTCCACTGTGGTACAGCTGGGAAAAGAGGTGGAWGCTGCATCCCTGGAAGTGTCCCAGGCCAGGCTGGACAGGGCTTGGAGCAGCCTGGGACAGTGGAAATGTCCCTGCCATGGCAGGGGTGGGTTGGGATGGGCTTTAGGGTCCCTTCCTGACACCTCAGGTTCGGCTTTTCTGTGTTTCAGACTCTGTGCTGCTTTAGTGTGCAGCTCTGAGCTTCACATTCAGCGTTGCTGAGCTCTGTGCACAGAGCAGGGAGACAAAACAATTCCTGCTCCAGCTGGGCACCAAGGACAAATGATCCAAATCTCAGCCCAGGAGCACAAACCCCGTGGGCTGGAGAGAGAAAAACAAGCAGGGTGGGACTGCAGGGGCTAAAGCTGGAATGGGACAATGAAGTGCAAGGTGCAAATGGAGCAGAACTGATCCCAGGGAGAGCCCCCGGGAGCGCTGGTGCATTTTGGGGCCACTTTGGTTCATCTTGGGTGCAGCCCTGGCTGGGCTCTGGTGCTGCCCAAGGTGGATCCATGGAGGAGATCCTTGGAATCAATCCCTGCTTTATTCTGGGACTCTGCCCAGCCCCTGCTCCAGGGCAGCTTCTCAAGGCATCACTTCCAACCTAAACCAGTCTGGGATTTTGGGATCTCATCTCATTCCCTTCAGTAGCTACAGTCAACTTAGTACTGGTGGGGTTTTTTAACCCCCCACATTTATGTTTAAGTCCAGCACTATTTCTAAATTTCATCTGCAGGATCTGCAAGACATTTCAAGAAAAAGATAATCAACAGTTCTCCCAGAACATGTATCCTTTGCTTCACATAAACTTTCTGCACATATTTTTCCCCTAATGTCTCTCATTAAAGTTCTCTTTCACAGGTAGATTCCATCTGCATTAGGCCATTTTTTCTTTAATATTTTTAATTAACAAACACTTATCCACAAGCTTGAGTATCCTCATTTTATTATTTCTTGCTTTTCTTTCAATCTGATTTCCAGCTCACGTTCTGCCTCTCCTGTGCTAATTACTGAGAGCTGGTAATCAACTTTGGGATTGGTTCTGGTCGAGACAGAGGGAGCAGAGTCAGCATTCCAGACCTGGAGCCATCAATAAATCTGGGAGAGGAGGCTGATGCCAGCTCAGGGCTTCAGATAAGATGTCCCACGTTGTGCTGGGAGGAGATGCAGAAATCCCACAGTGACGCAGAAATCCCACAGTGGCACATCCCAGAAAGAATCACCAGGATTCCTCCCTGGAGTTCCACGCTGGACAGAGTGCTCCAGACAGGGACACCCCTGGAGAACCAGGGAATTGTGGAATYGTTTGGGTTGGAAAATGTTTAAAGATTTTATTGTCCCACCTCTCCCATGGGCAGGGACACCTCCCACTGTCCCAGGCTGCTCCAGCCTGGCCTTGGGCGCTTCCAGGGATCCAGGGGCAGCCCCAGCTGCTCTGGGAATCCCAGCCCAGMCAGGAATTCCTTCCCAAAATCCCACCTAAGCCTCCTCCCTCCCAGTTTGCCTCCCTTCCCCACATACCCAGCGCGCATGCTTTGGGTTTCCCCGCTTTTCCAAGTGCAGATAATCGCTGACATCCCATAATCCCTCCCACTCCCCCAAGTGGAACTCAGCTATTCCATTAAAAGTGCACATCCTTGTAAATGTTTCCGGATGGCTGCTGCAAGGGAGCTTTTAATAAATCCACTCCCAATAGCTGTGAATGCTAATAGAAATAATCAATTCAGCACTTAACACTTCAATCACAAGACATATTTTTAGCCTATTACTGATAGCCATGTTATAAAAACAGAAGTCTGTTCTGTTCCGTGCCTTTCTGGTGGAAACAGTGCCAGAAACAAGCAAAGAATATTTAAGCTTTTTTCCTCTTATTTACTTGCTGTATCTCAGGCTAAAATAATAACACAGAAGCTCCACTTTGGCTCCACTGTTGTCTTGGTGAGTGTTTAGAACTTCAGGCTGGCAACAAGGTAAATATTTAGTGATTACTTGGATTYTCTTCAGCAGTGATATCCTCTGAATTTCATTTTTTGGGTGATATTTGAAACCATTTCAAATCCAGATTGGAGTTTTATTCCCTCATGTCTCACTATTTTGTTTTGATTTGCTTTCCTTCTTGGAAAATTTGTTTTCTGGAGGTTTCTTATTTTTTTCACACATAAATACATATGTGAATATGTCATTTAAATTAGGAGAGCTTAATATTCAGGGCAGCCCAACTGCCTTGCTGAAGGGAATGACTCTTGCAGCAACCATCGATTCTCCCTGCAGCCCCATCCACATCTTGATTTTCCAGCCATGAGTTAATGACAACCATGTGCCCTGCTGCACCGGAGTCAGGCAGATCTGGACAACCCRCGGTCTGTCCAAGCCCAGAGCTCAAGGCAATCTGGGGTGTTCAGGTTTCATGCAAGGATTTTAAACGGATTTGGCAGTGCCTGGAATGAGTTCCCCCTGATTTGAGATGTCTTTGTGCCAAGCTAATGGTCCAGCCGAGCAAGGCACACCCAGCCACAGAGCAGAGGGGAAACTCAGGAGCTCAGGGAGGAAAAGCTCCTCGGGAAGGAGCAAATCCCACAGTCAGAACTGCAACTCCAGYGAAGCCCAGCTGTCCAAGCAAGACGAAAAGCAATTCACACTTTTGGTTAGAAACTTGCCATCAGAAAAATGCAAATTATCACGTTTATTCAAATTTGGCATTTCTTGAAGGGGACTTAAAAGTCTCCTTGAAGGGGGCTGAAAAAGAGATGGAGAAGGACATTTACATGGGCAGGTAGAGACAGGACAAGGGGAGTGGGTTCAAACTGAGGGGAAGTTTAGCTTGGATATTTGGAAAGAATTTTTGGCTGTGAGGGTGRGAAGGGMCTGGGCTGGGATTCCCAGAGCAGCTGTGGCTGTGCCTGGATCCCTGGCAGTGCCCAGGGCCAGGCTGGGATGGTGGAAGGTGTCCCTGGCCTGGCAGGGGTGGGATGGGASAGGATTTAAGGTCCCTGCAGACCCAGGCTTGCCTGTGGCTCCAGGAATGATCAGAAGTTCCATAGCATCACTTTTGTCACGTTCCCTCTGCACAGGGAGCCCAGCCCCTCCTGAAGCAGGGACACACTCCATGTGCACTGGGATGGAGGCCAAAACCCAGAGCCTTTGGAGAAGGAACCAGGATTAATTATTCCAGGGATGCTGCCTTCCTCATCTCTGATGCATTTTTATTGATTCCTCTGAGTGAACACCTACAAACAACTGATACCCAGATTTTAACCGCCAATAAACGCCACGGCGGGGGGAAATAAATTTAAACAACCTCCAGCTAGAAAAATCCTTTTTTTTTTTTAATTTTTTTTTAAATTTATTATTATTTTTTAAATTTGTGCTGAAGCACCAGCTGTGAGTGCAGCAGAAGGCCCAGAGCTTGTGGGGCTGAATTACACCCAAGGCATAAATGCAGCCGTGCCTGGTGGCGTCAGGAGTCTGAGTCAGAGCCCTTAAGTGCAGAGAGGTCAATGCCAGCCCTCACCAGAACGTTCAGCCACTCTCCCAGACATTTTAATGTATCTATTAAATTTCTGCTTTATTAACCTTAGCTCAAAGCCTGCAGTAATAACCCCGCATCAATTAAAGCGGTTCCACAATTCCTAGACAAAGTTGAGAAGGAGGAAAGAAGGGGAGGGGGAAAAAAAAAGAAAAAAAAGGAAAAAAAGGAATGCATTTGCTTCTTTTCCAGTCTGAGCAAAGAGTGAGGAGAGTGGGATTGACATTTTTTCCTTTGGGAATGCAGGGATTGAAGCTGTAGGGCGATGTTTGCCCTGTCCCACACCCAGCAAACGTCGCCTGAGGAAACACCTCAGGAAATCTCCTTTATTTCTGCCACAGGCATCCCCACCCCAGCCTGGCAATAACCCCACATGCCAAAGCTCCTGAGCAAATCATGGAGCGAGGGGCAACAAGGGGCATTTCCTGTGGTTAAACCCAGAAAACTCKGCCTGGCCCAGGTCTGTCCCTTCAGGCTCACAGGAGGGGTTGCACCATTGCCCTTTTCCCAAGCTGGAGATGGAACTGGAGATGATTTTAGGAGGAGGAGACAGAAAAGGGGATTTTTGTTTGGAGGCCTTGGGGGCCGCGATGGGAAGATGTCCATGAAARCCAAAAACTTACTAAAATCTACTAAATCTACTGATGTCACTGAACTTATTAAAACCATCTTTTTATTTATTTTATGAAAATGAAATGTTATTTCATTTCCAGATTGGGAAAAAGGCAGCAGCACAAGGCAGGTATTGATCAGCAGCACTGGGTCTCTGCTCATTGAGGTTTTCCCCTCTCCTGTCCCCACACCAGGAGCAGCTCCAGCCWCACTCTGGTAGATTTTCACCCACTGAATCCCTAATTCCACACTTTTCCATGCCCCAATTCCACATTTTGCTGCTGGTTGGAGCCAAAGGCCCTGCCCAGGGCTGAAGGGCTGAGCTGGGCACAGCCACATTCCCAGCTCGTCCCAGAGCTGCTGGAGGATCTCAGCCTGCTTAGCCCCTTTAAAAAAGGGGATTTCCCTAGGGAAAACCTTCCACAAAGAGCAAAAATTCAGGAAAATTAACGTTTTCTTCTTCATCTTAGGCTGATCAAAATGCCATCCCAAATTTAAAAAATGCCAGGAATGGGGAATTGAGGAGAATCAAACTCCCATTTGGCACAAAAGTCTGGGGATGTTTCTTCTCCTCTCCACCTTTTTCCATGAAAATCTCACCTTTTGCAGTTGCTACTCTGGCTAAAATAGAATTTGGACCTAAAAACTCCTTACCAAAGGATTATAAAGWATTTGTCCTGTCAAATTATTATAATTATCCTTTGAGCATGAGATTTACTCAACAAAACATTGGGGAAAAAAAAATCACTCTGCTCCCGAATATTTTCTTCCCAGAATCACAGAGAATTCTTGATTCATTTGGGTTGGAAGGGATCTCAAAGCTCAGCCCATTCCAACCCTGCCATGGAGCACACGAAGGGGAAAAGGGATTAAAGGACAAGAGTTTGATATGGACAATACTCCATCCATGAACTTGCAGAGAGGCCCTGAGATGTTGAAATGTTGCCCTTTCCAATATAATTGCAGTTTAATATCTGGACCATCTGGAATTATTTATTTAAGCATCGTATTTGTTGCTGTTGCTATTTAAAGAACCTCTCTGTAAATTCAGGAAACGCTGTGCATATGCAAAGGTCCCCTAAAAATATATGGGAATCACTTTCCAAGTTCCTGGGAAGCTTTCCTGCTGATTTTCCAGCCCCAGAGGAGCACTGGGTTTCTGTTTCACCCAATTCCTTTGCCAACAGTCAATATCCCATTCTCTGTGACTTGTCCAACAATCCCAGTGTGGTTTCATAAGTGATTTACAAACTGCAAGAGGCAGTGCAAGGAAGATTTGGGTTTACTTGGAATTCTTGCATAACCAAGTCTGAAAAATCAAGAGCTTTTCATTAATTTCGTGTAAAGGAGCTACTTCCAAGAATAAACATGAAAAATCAGAAATGTGGAAGGGGATGGTAACTCTGGGGTTCTCTTTCAGCTCCAGAAGGGACTTTATGGATCATTTCAATGCATTTGTTTGCTGGGCAAGGACTCAAAGAAAGAGTAAAAAATACTAAAAAATAGAAAATTCCTGAAGTAAGTGCAAAAAATAAATTATGCCTTGTATGACACAAAAACTTGGCTACAACATTTCTTAATGTTCCTCYGGTCAAACTCCTTCTCCCTCTCACACACTGAATTTAATCGTGAGTTAAAAATAAGAGATGGAGATTCTCAAGCTACAATTTTAATTTTTCCTTAAAATCGTTGGGAGAAAAGACTCTGATTTAAGAGGCAACAGAGTTCTTGTGTCCCACTCCCTGGTCAGCAGGAACTCGGGCTCTGTGCAGTAGAAAACAATTCCTGACCTTCGAGAGATGCATTCAAACCACAAACTCCTCCAGAGAATGCTCAGCCAAAGACCAAACCCTACTTTGAGGAGCTATTAAAAACTAAATCAAATTTTWAAAAAATCCTAGTGCCATCACTACATACCTGAGCCAAAATACAGATGACAAAAAAAAACCCCACCACTTTTTTTTTTGTTTTAAATTAACAAGTGAATCAGAAACAGTCAGACTCAGCACTCTAATTTCCTCATTTCCTATAATTAACTGAGCTTTCAACACCTCTTCTAATTTACTGATGATTATCTTTTTATTCACCAATCTAGATTAGAACATAACTGACATTCTTTGCTACCCACTGGCTCAGATGTTCTCATCTTTCTGCCTCAAAAGATAACAAGGAGCTGTTCCTTGCTGGATTTATTTTCCTTCCCTTCTCCCATTCCTGATGTCCACACATGTCCTGGAAACCAGAAATCCTCCAAAACCCCCAAAAGTTGTTTTTTTCTGATCATTACACATTAATTTTTCCCAGAATCAGCTCTTGCCTCACCTCCATCTAAATCAGATTTAATTTTGCAGAGGGGTTTGATCAACCTGTTGCTCCTCTCTCCTGCACTAATGGAGCAAATTTTTCATGCTTTGACACAGCAATTTATAAATCCACTACAAAAAATKAATCATGGCACCAGGACTGGAGCTATCCAGGTAATTCCCACAGCTCTCATTGWTGGGAAGAATGGGGAAAAGAATAACAACATTGTGGGAATCAGAAAAATAGAAMTCTTCACAAACTCAAAAAAGTTTAATTTTCAGCTTTAGAAGAAACCTAGATTAATACAAAAACAAAATACACAAACATTAARCAAAACAATCACTAACTTATGTTTCTGTAATTATARGTAAAAATATACCTTAAGTAAKAAAGTGGATTAGATAAAAAGATAAAGAATTTTATAATGAATGAATAGAGTAATGTGATTGTATAGAATAAACCAAGAGTYTAAATGTTATAGTAAAAGTAGGTGTGACAACACATTAGACAAATATGTCCACATTACAGTAAAAATAAATAAAAGTAATAAGTCAAAAAACCCAAAATAAACTCTGTAACATCAACCTATTAAGACAGAAAGTTATATATTGCCTGTATTATATATTACAACAACTACACAACAGAAGAAATTATTATTAAAGACGGAAAAGAAACATTTCTTAGGATTAGTGAGATGTTTTGCTTTGTTTTTCAAGCACAACAGATATTATCTGATTTTTTCCCCTCTGTTTGAAACCCCCACAGGACTCCCATTATCCCCMTTTTCCAGTGACACTATCCAGAACCCCCCAGACTGGGAATGTTGGTTTTTCTTCCCCTGCCTGCCCAGCAGCATTTCTGACCTGCAGCATCAGCTCCCTGAGCCCTGCTGATCTCCCGGGATAATCAATGGCAAACCAAGAAAATCTGCTCTCRCCAGCCCTCTCCAAAAGGACAATTCCCACCCCTGCTTTTCCCCCCACCGCTGATTTTAGCTGCAGGATGGCTTGCAAACATTGCTCCCCGAATGGTTTTYAGGGAGCAGAAACCGCCCGGGAATTTTGGATGAGTTTTGTGCGATACAGGAATTAATTGTGAGGAATTACAGGCAGCTTTAATCAGGAATTTCTGGGAGTAAAAGCAGGGAGTTTTCCCAGGTTTTAGGGACAACTTTCTAAGCACTTTGTCGAAACTGAAGGGTGTGTAGGTGAGTAAGTGTGACATTCCTGGAGCTCAGGTTTGCTTTTGGCAAGGCTGAGATTTCTCCAGTCCGTGCCCACAGCAGGGACCACATGGAGCACATGGAGCCTCCCCAAGTCCCTGCTCCAGCCAGGGAACACCTAAACCTGATCCCARTCCTGTCTCCAGCCCCATCTCCCCATGAACCAGATCATTTCCTGGGCTTTCTCACCTGGTTTCACCCATTCTGCTCCCCAGGCTGCCATTACTGCTTTATTGCCACACACATTCCCTGGACAATCCATGTGCTCTGTAGGAATTCCTGACAGCCAGGGAACAGCTCTGGGGTCCCTCTGTCCCCTCCCCACAGGGCTGCTCTGGTGATGTGTGCACACACCGCTGTGGTATATTTTTGGTGTATTAATGACTCACTGATTGATTTATTTCCCAGCTCACCAATCCCTGAATTCAGCCTCTCTTCCCCCAGAGATCTCCTTGGGAACAGAGAGGAGCAAGTTCCAGGTGCTCTGCGTGAGGGATGAGCACTGCACGGGCTCTGCACCCTGGGCCCCAGCCAGCGCCAATGTCCTAAAGGATGGCATCATTGATATTAATCACTTCCCAAGCCTTCACGCCCAGCCCGTGTCAGGAGCTCTTTCTGCATGAAATCCCCGCAGCTGGGCATCCCTGGGGCTTTGCTCAGCYCCTCCCCATGGCCACCCTCACCCATCACCTCCACGGCCACACATTCCTCCTAAACGGAGCCGCATTTTTCCTCAGGGTAACCCAGCATCTCCCTCTGTCCCCAAACCTCCCTCTTGCTGTCTCCAAGACTGATTTGCACCCCAGCACAGCCCATCAGCCAGGCTCTGTCTGCCTTTCCACTGCTCAAATATGTATCTTATATTTCATCTGCTGCTGCTCCTCGCACGTGGAAATTATTTCCTGCACGAGGTACCCAGTTGCCCTCTTTCAAACCCTGCTTGGGGATTTTCCCTTTGGCTGTCACCTATTTCAAAAATGATGTTTGCTTCAGCCCCTGCCCGCCAGGTGGATCCATTCCACCCCARTGCTGCCAGGGGCTTCCCTTTCTCGGTGGCTTTGTACTTAAATCATCTCTTAAAACTGAATTGCCACGTCTGGGGGACACTTTCAATTCAAAATCTGAACAAACATTGCAGAGCAGCCCATGTTCTGTAACTTCAATTCCCAGGCACTGCAGTTACAGAAACAGTAAAAATGTGTTTG